>UESW01004830.1:483289-500264 GCA_900491605.1 Calamus simplicifolius | reverse complement strand
TACCAAATGCCCCCTATAAGTATAGGACTGCTACCAAATGCCCCTATAAGTATAGGAGTTAATTATGTAGTTTATAATAATAAAAAAATTCTTTTTGATCAGGCCTGATTGATCCATCTCTCAATCTTGAATCTATGAGCCTAATTATAGGCTTAGCCTAGAAAGCCTCCACCCATAATGGCCTAAAC
This sequence comes from Calamus simplicifolius, assembly GCA_900491605.1. Taxonomy (NCBI): domain Eukaryota; kingdom Viridiplantae; phylum Streptophyta; class Magnoliopsida; order Arecales; family Arecaceae; genus Calamus; species Calamus simplicifolius. The sequence continues at coordinate 500,076 of UESW01004830.1, read as the reverse complement.
GCATGAACGTTACCCCCAAATCACGTTAGAAATGACTTAAAAAATAAATTATTTAGGTCATTTCTGGATGTTCCGAATGTTGCGTTCACGGCGTTCCACCCTTCTTTTTATTTATTTTTTATTTAAAACTTTTTTTCAACAATCTCTCACAAAAGTTTTAAATTAAAAAAATAATAAAATTAATATAACATAAATCTTAGGGCATCTTATACTGCACAATAGATGATGTGTTTATGGACTTGAACCCCACTTAGTATTGATTGTATACATATGAAGGAAGCATAGTGGATTAAACCTTAAACTAAGTCCTTGACTCGGACTTCTACTAATCACATACACAGTATTGATCGATTGGGTTTAAGCGGTCAGCGTATATTAAAGGCCTTGCACTTAGTACCTTGATTTTTCATAAGAATTTCTTAAGGTTAGCCCAAATCTTTAGTCACGGCCTAATATGATAATTCTCATATAGGTGAATCCTCCAAGATATTTATGACTAATACAATGTAAATAACCTAGCTTAGATTTATTAAGAGTATAACTCAATCTTACACAGATTTATTTGATACTTTATAAGAGCACTCATCATAGGGATAGGATGAATTTTTTTTTCAAAAATAGTGCTCTAACACGATCACACAATCGTTTCGTTTTTACCATATGAACCTCTTTCATGGGATCTCTAATCACAGAGATTAGGTGTCACCATTGGTGACCAAATAATGGGCTTAAGCCCCATCTCCCTCGATGATTTTAGGACTTCACTCCTAGATAATTTCTTGATTAATTGATCTGCAAATTCTTCTAAGGAGATAACATTATTTTTGGACTAGACCTCAATAAAAGAATCAAACAAAGATATATTAGAATTGAATACCCAAATACAAATAAATAATAAGTTGGATATTCCAATAGTCATGAGATTTTTTAGTAAATTTTTAAAAAAAATTATTAAATCTCATGGCATAGATTTAAAAGATTCAAACATACACCTTACTTCTCCCCGTAATCTCATTCATAAGAAAGTTGGATTAGGAAACATAGTTTCATGTTGAAGAAATAATTACTTGATTATCCAAAATAGAGCATTTACATGATATGCCTGATCATAACATCCAAGTTCATCCTCTTTTTTTCAGTTGCACTTCCTCAATATTACAAAAGATATAATTATTTGTAATTTGAATATCAACTTGGTCCTAAATAAAGAAGAGTGGAGAAAGCGGATTCATGTAGCCGACCCCATGTAGTTGAAAAAACGCTTAGATAAGTTGAGTTGAGTTGAGTTGCACTTCCTCGATATTTTTGGACCCTCTTTCAATGGACCAATCAAAAGCAACTCTTATAGCAATTCTATGAGACACCACGAGTTCATCATGCTTAATTGCATCTACTAAGGATGAAATAATTGTATATCTTGATAAGTAAATGCTTGCCTATACAGCATGTCTAAATTAATTTGGCGATTGTTAAATTGAAAGAAAATATGTCAGTGTACTATCAAACCAAGAAATAGAGTATGTTGTTTGTTAAACATGTGTTGAAATTTAATCTTTGATGAACAGCAGTGAGATTTCTTTTTTGAAGAAATTTTTTGACCTTCTCTGAATGATCAAACTGCAACCCTTTTTTTTTCTTGAACTTTTAAATCCTTTCCCGACCGGATTTTTTCAAACCCATTGACCAGCTTTGACTTTCTCTTCGTGGCTCGAAACTCCGCCCTCCCCTCTCCTCCCTTTGTTTCTTTGGCTGGAACCGTGAATCCAAGCAGCCATTCCCTTTATTTCTTGGAAACTCCTCCACCCGGCCATGTATTTTTCCGTTGGAATCCACCCAACTGTCCCGCTGGAAGACTGGACCAAGCTTTGTCAAGGCTTCCAGTGAATCCCCCACGTCGTTCGTGGAGCATGCTTGGATCCGCTAGATACTCTCCTGATTCCAATGGCCTGTGGATGAAGCGTCCCCTGGCAGCGAACGTCTTCACGTCCTCTCCACCAACGTGATCTTCTCACGGAAGTCGTCTGGATCCCATGGAGGGAAGCGCGCTCCGGTTCTTGGGTGCACGTTATGGTTCCACCCCTCCACGCTAGGACGTTGCGGCTGAGAATAGGGAAGACATTGCGGTCGAGAAGGAAGGAGAAGAAAAAAAAAAAATTGAGAAAAAAGAATCTGTTTCTTTCAAATTTTTTTTTTTTTATAAATCTTAAAAACTAAAGTTTAAATACATGAACAAGTTTTCTTTTCATAAACCATAAGGAATAGAGTTTAAATCCATAACAGAGTAGGATTCGTCCAGACTTTACAAAAACTCTCATAGACTAACCCAATGAGATTAAACTAATCCCAGTACATCCGTGACTTGATTTAATCTCAACCCTTGGATCCACACCTAGCCAATAAGTGTTGTAGCCAAATCACTCCCTCGAACGTCCGCAAGCGTTCGGTCACCCTCTCCAGCGAGCTCGGGATCTTTTAGTGAGCTTCTCACACTTGGAAGCCTGCCAAAAGTCTTGAGGATTAGAGATTCGGTGAGAACCCTCTGACACTCAAGTCAGTGCTCTGGGCAACAACCGTGAGCTTGAGAAAGCTCGAAAGAGAGAGAGAGGCTTAAAGAAGAGCTCTATGTGAGCAAGAATGAACATTTAGGAGTGTTGTGAGTGTAGAAAGAAATAACCTCCAAGGTATGCACATTTTAAAATTTTGATAACGATTACCATTACGGAAGCTTAAAGATTAAATATTAATCTATCCAACATGCATCAAGATCATATCTTTGCCTTATACTATAAGAGTGTTTGATCTAAATTATGCATATAAATAAAATCATCAAGATCATATCTTGATCTTCAAGATAATAAGTTATACTACTTGTTTGAAGCCTTGATCGGATTCTCGGGAATAAAATCATAAAGATTATATCTTGATCTTCAAGATAAGAAGTCATACTACTATTTGAAGCCTTGATCGGATTTCCGGGAGTGCTAGTTCACGGAAAAATAACTTTGCTGATCTTGAATCCTCCCACTTGAATCTTTCTCCAAGATTTACCAAACTTTTGCTAACACCAGAATCACACCAGGATTTTCTGTTTTAACTCTTAAAACTATATATTTTGTTCTAACTCTTTAGAATTTCAATCCATAACATATCGTGATCTGGTAAAGAATGTCCTCTATTTTATAGGCTCAATTCAGTCTTTAGCCCATTGAATTCTAACACTTAGAATTCCGACATTTGGTGAAAACCAAAGAGACGTAAATTCTAATACTTAGAATTCCAACGTTTGGTTAATACCGATGTTTGGTGAAAACCTGTAAATTCTAATACTTAGAATTCCAGCGTTTATTAATTTCTACGTGAAAACCAAAGAGATGTGAAACACTTAGAATTTCAATTAATTTAAAGAGGTACATTAATTTTACATAAATTCTAACATTTAGAATTCCAATGGAAATCGTTTGGAGAAGATTAAGGTTATACATTAAATTTTACATGAGAATTTAATCTCTCATGATAAGATTTTAGTTATCTCATCATGTGAGATCCTCATGCGAAAAAACTCTTTTTACACATGGGGTTTGGGTTTGGGTTTTGGTTTAAGCTGATTTAAATTTATTGGATTGAACCTACATAGATCATGGTCCTAGCCCAAATCAAGTTTGGCTAGTCCTGAATCTATTTAAATCCAAATCAAGTCTAATTTCAAATCAATATTTGAAATTGATTAGTCCTTCTAATAGACTTAAACCTAATTAAATCTTATTTACTTGTACTTAACCCAATTGAGATAATTCAATTAATCAAATTGATTAATTAAATCATATACGATTCTCAATTTGATGAGCAAATAGATCATCCTGGGAAACATCAATGCGTGTGACTCTCTAGGTTCGAACCTAAGCCGGTAGCATAGGAACAACTTTCTATACTAATCGATGTGCCCATCTAACAATGGAACCTGGCATCCATATAGGTTGAAGATTTGCCGAGCAAACTCCAAGAACCCTAAGAAATAGTTACCGTATAATTTATCCTTTTGACCACAAATGTTAAGGATGGCTTATGAGTCTGTCAGCTCTAAACAACAAATCAATAAAGTGATTTTAACTTTAGTGATCATGTGACCTTCACATGAAGTGCCTTGGCCAAGGACTTGCTAAGTTGAAACTCAAGCATTTCTTCTTTTAATAGGATAGGTCAAATTCCATCTTGATCAATAACTGACTACTACAAGTACTTGACTGCACCCAGTAACCTTTCGTAGCTAGATTAAAAATCCAGGTGGTCCAGCACCTAAGTACAATGAGTTGCTTGCAAATCATCGATTGTGATCTTCAGGTCTTAGGGATACTTATACTCATATCTTCTCGGATTAACTCTTAACAACAGAGTGTCCAGAAATAAGTCACGTTCGATGAAATGTACTCCTACACTTTTGCCTGTATATCATACCAGTGTCTCTACACTCCTTGGTTAAGAGGACAACCAACAAATATGATATACAACGTCCTATAATTGATAGTACTATGGCCTATCATAGTATATCATTTGGCCATGAACACTTTTGAGGACCTTCAAAGATAAATCCTTCTTTATCATAAAATAATATCTTAAGGGCTTCATTATTATTAGGAGTTTTAAGAAGATGTTCTTGTAATGAATAAATTGCCAAATAAATTTTATTAATATATCAATTTATATGCAATTTACATCAGCGCAATCATCAAATGATTGGCTTTAGGATACAATTTTCAACAGTAAGTTGTTGTGGTCACCTGGTCGGGGGTCCTCTTACCCATTTTATTGATCTTCAAGCTATGTGTGGCTTGCTTGGGAAGCTTGGAGTCTCATGATAAATTATGACTTTTGGGGCTCATCTGGTTTGAGTGGTTGAGGCCTCATGATGAATAATGACTTTTGTGGATGGAATGTCAAGGCTGATATTTCTAAAACTTAAGGTGCTACCACTTGTCAGAGCATTTATGATGATGACAGCAATGGTGAGGCTTGATCTTAGTGGCATATCAAAGCTGCAGGCCATATCCCGTCAAAGTGGGTGGCCACATGGTAGATGGGCCCCGTCAACTCTGGGCGAATGTCAGACCTGCTCTCCACATTACATGTATGCTACCTCTATCCCGGATCAACGTACAACATAATTTCTCTATATCCTCACATGATAATAAATATTAATATTCTCTTCCATTCAGAGTTTTGGAATATTTTATACATATAGAAAGAGTGATCTCCTGGGAACCCGAGGATGTTGGAATCTTGCATGCAGGCCCATGAAAGAGTCCATGGTTATGTTGAAGTCATGAAGCTATGCAGTGAAGGAGTCACGACCACGGCTACAGAAAGGGAGTCCCCAAGAAGGATGTTGGACTCGAAGAAGACTGGGATGGAACAAGAAGTTGGGAGAGAATCGGGACAAGGCTGGGAGAGGTTGGGAGCTGATCTGATGAAGGCCAGAGCCAGAGGCCGTGGAAGGAGCTGGGTCTAGCCGAAACAAAGGCAGGGAGGTTTGGAGAGTCCCCCGAGAGATGGGACGAATCCAGGGGTGTTCGACTCTATTTTTGGATATGGCACGACACTAGGGAATCCTAGAACGAGACCAGCATGATACCAGGCTGAGTCCATTGGGGGAGTTGGAGAAGGTCGAGACGGAGCCGTTGTGCTCTGGCTGAAGGGAGGAGAGCCGGGAACACTGGCGTCAGGAGTGAGCTGGGAGCGTAGAGCCATGGCCGAGCTGGGCTATTGGGCTAATCGTCGGAGCTGGGGGGGATGGTCGGGTCCAAAGAAGGCCGAAAACAACTAGGATAGAGAGCTTGGAACCGAGAGCTGGCGCCTCCCGTAGCCAAGAGATGTAGAGTCCAATCCATCTCTGGGGTGCAATAGAGAGAAAGAGAGAGAAACAGGGGCTCGATTTCGCTGGGGATACGAATCTCCTCGTCTCCAAGATGAAGGCTGGGGGTTCGACTCTTTAACCAACTGAGGGCAACAAAGAAAGAGTAAGAAAAAGGGAGGAGAGAGAGAGGGGGGAATGGAGTCAAAGTCAGAGTCATTATTCCCTTTCCCATCTTGCTCTCTTTCCTCGTGAAGACTTCCTACATCCATTGTCAGAGAGGGAGAGAGAGAGATAGACTGGAGCCATTCGTTCCCCTCTCCCATCTTATTCTCCCTCTTCATTATGATTGGGTGCTTGTTGCAACCGGGAGCAGAGCTATGGATGGGCTTATTTAATGCCAACCACATCCTTCGATTGGGGCTCTCAAACTCTTGGGTAGAGCTGGCCAAGTCTAAATGAGCCGAGGCCGACTGGCCGAGTAAGAAAAGATGTCATCGAGGAGGTTGAGTGAAGAAGGCCAAGTAGAACATAAGGCCGCCTAGGAAGGCCACCTAGAAATAGCCGAGATCGTCTAGAAATTGCCAGGGCTGCCTAGGAATTGCTGGGGCCACCTATGAATTGTTTAGCCATCTAGAAATTGCTGGGGCCGCCTAGGACTTGCTGGGGCCGCCTAGGACTTGTTTGGACCGCCTAAAAATTGCTGGGGTGCCTAGGACTTTGCTGGGGCCACCTAGAAATTGTTGGGGCCAAGGAGGATGGGCCGACTTGCCAAGGCCAGGCCCAGATGTAGTTATCGTAGCCCATGGGGTCAATTGGCCCCATCATATACCCCCCATACTCCTGAGCTTGTATGCCTTGTATCAACCAAGCGAAAGGAGTGTAGAACTTTTTACCTTTGCACCTATCTTTTCATGCTAGCCTTGGGCTTTGATCCCTTCCTGGTGGAGAGATTTTTTTCCTTTTCGCACTGCTTCCAATGTTAATAATTTTTTTTGCTTTGTGTGGACTTGTGACCAGTCTACATGCTCTCTTGTGCATTTGCTTGCTCAAAAACTTTAAACAATGTTGGAGGTAAGTTGATTGATTACCTTTGACTGGCTCAGGGTAGCCAGCAATCCTCTCCCGACACAGGCTCTGGAAGTGGATGCCCATCAACTATGAGTTAGGGAGTTGATTTGTCCAAGCTGTGAGTTGACTCAGGGCTTCTAATTGACCAACTAAGAGTGGCCAGCATTGTCAACCTATTGCAAGTGCATAACTTAAGTAAAGGCCTTATCTAGTTGGCCATTAGCCGCTGAGGCAAAGATAAAGCCGCTGAGGCTAACAGAGATGCTGAGGCTGCAATAATGCTGCTGAGGTTGATAGAGCCGCTGAGGCTGCAATAATGTCACTGAGGCAGAAATAAGGACACTGTGGATAAAATAAAACCATTGAGGTTGTAATGATGCCGCTAAGGTAGAGAGATAGAGCCACCGAGACTGCCATAATACCATTGAGGCAGATATAAGGCCGCTGAAGCTAAAATAAAATCATTGAGGTTATAATGATGCCGCTAAAGCAGAAAGATAGAGCCTCTGAGGCTGCAATAATACCGCTGAGGCAGATATAAGGCCGCTGGGGCTGAAATAAAACCGTTGAGGTTGTAATGATGTTGCTGAGGCAGAGATATAGAGCCGCTGAGGCTGATAGAGCCACTGAGATTGCAATAATGCCACTGAGGCTGCGATAATGCCGCTGAGGTAGATATAAGACTACTGGGGCTGAAATAAAACCGTTAAGATTGAGATTGTAATGATGTCGCTGAGGCAGAGAGATAGAGCCATTGAGGCTGATAGAGCCGCTGAGGCTGCAATAATGCCGCTGAGGCTGATAGAGCCGCTGAGGCTGTAATAATGCCGCTGAGGATGATAGAGCCACTGAGGCTGTAATAATATCGCTGAGCAGATATAAGTGAAGGGAGAAATATACTCCAAGGCATGCATATTAATAATTTTGATAACAATTATCAATGCGGAAACTTAAAGATTACATATTAATCTATCTAACATGCACCAAGATCATATCTTTGCCTTATATATTGGATCGTTTGATCTAAAATATGTATATAAATAAATACATTAAGATCATATCTTGATCTTCAAGATGAGAAGTCATACTACTTATCTTGAAGCCTGCCTTAAGATCTAAGATCAAATCACTTACCTTAAGAACAGTAGATAAATCCTTATTGCTCTGTAGCCCTTCAATCGTCCGGCCTCTAGTATCATCCATGCGAAGCCCCAAATGATCGGATTCCCAGAAGTGCTAGCTTGCGGAAAAATAACTTTGCTAATCTTGAATCCTCCCACTTGAATCTTCTGCTAAGATCCATCAAACTTTCGGTGACACCAGAATTACACCAGGATTTTCTATTCTAACTCCTTAGAAATTCAATCCATAACTTTTCATTGTTGTAATCTGGTGAGGGATGTCCTCTAATTTATAGTCTCATTTTTAGCCAGCCCATTGAATCCTAACACTTAGAATTTCGTCGTTCAGTGAAAATCAAAGAGACGCAGCGTTTGGTTAATTCTGACGTTTGGTGAAAACCAAAGAGATGCAACGTTTGGTTAATTCCGACGTTCGGTGAAAACGAAAGAGATGTGAATTCTAACACTTAGAATTCCATCGCCTGGTTGACTCAAAGAGGCACATTTATTCCATATGAATTCTAACACTTTAGAATTCCAATGGAACCGTTTGGAGAAGATTAATGTTATACATTAAATTCTACATGTGAATTTAATCTCTCAGATTTTAGTTATTTCATCATGTGAGATACTTATGCGAGAGGTTTGGGTTCAGGTTTTTGTTTAAGCTGATCTAAATTTATTGGACTGAACCTACATAGATCATGGTCCTAGCCCAAATCAAATTTAGCTAGTCCTGAATCTATTTAAATTTAAATCAAGTCTAATTTCAAATCAATATTTGAAATTGACTAGTCCTTCTAATAGACTTAAACCAAATTGAATCTTATTCACTTGTACTTAACCTAATTGAGATAATTCAATCAATCAAATTAATTAATTAAATTATATACGATTCTCAATCGTTGATCAGCAAATAGATCATCCTAGAAAACTTCTATGCGTGTGACTCTCTAGGTTCGAACCTAAGCCGGTAGCATATGAACAACTTTCTATACTAATCGATGTGCCCATCTAACAATGGAACCCGACGTCCGGATAGGTCGAAGAGTTGCCGAGCAAACTCCAATAACCCTAAGAAACAGTTACCGTATAATTCATCCTTTTGACCATAAATGCTAAGGATGGCTTAAGAGTTTGTCAACTCTAAACAGCAAATCCATAAAGTGATTTCAACTTTAGTGATCATGTGACCTTCACATGAAGTGCCTTGGCCAAGGTCTTGCTAAATTGAAACACAAGCATTTCTCCTTTTAACAGAATATGTCAAATTCCATCTTGATCCACAACTGACTACCATAAGTACTTGACTGCACCCAGTAACCTTTCGTAGCTGGATTAGAAATCCAGGTGGTCCGGCACCTAAATATAATGAGTTGCTTGCAAGTCATCGGTTGTGATCGTCAGGTCTAAAGGATACTTATACCCATATCTTCTCGGATTAACTCTTGACAGTAGGGTATCCGAAAATGAGTCACGTTCGGTGAAATGTACTCCTACACTTTCACCTGTATGTCATACCAGTGTCTCTACACTCCTTGGTTAAGAGGACAACTAACAAATATGATATACAACGTCCTATAATTGATAGTACTATGGCCCTTTCATAGCATATCATTTGGTCACGAACTCTTTTGAGGACCTTCAAAGATAAATCCTCCTTTATCATGAAGGAAGATCCTGAGGGCTTCATTACTATTAGGAGTTTTAAGAAGATGTTCTTGTAATGAATAAACTGCCAAATAACTTTTATTAATATATCAATTTATATGTAATTTACATTAGCATAATCATCAAATGATTGGCTTTAGGATACAATTCCTAATAAACTCCCACCTAGCCTAAAGCTACTCATTACAGTATCTAATACCCATCTTCAACTTATAGTCATCAAACTCCTTGATGCTGAGTGCTTTAGTAAATGGGTCACCTAGGTTTTTCTTTCCATCAATCTTCTGAAGATTTATGTCACCTCGTTCTATAATCTCTCGAATAAGATGAAACCGGTGCAGTATGTGCTTGGTGCGCTGATGTGCTCGTGGATCCTTTGCTTGAGCTATGGCACCAGTGCTATCACTGTACAATAGGATTGGTCCATCAATGAAAGGTGCCACTCCAAGCTCGGAGATAAACTTTCGTAGTCACACACTTCTTTCGCAGCATCTGATGCAGCGATGTACTCTGCCTCGCACACTGAATCTGCCACTGTATATTGCTTGAAACTTTTTAAGCAAACAACTCCACCATTTAGGATAAATACGAAACCCGACACACTTTTGCTATCATCATGATCGATAGGAAACTGAAATTAGTATATCCAACAAGTTTCAAATCAGACTCTTCATAGACTAACTACTGGTCCTTAGTATTTCTCAAATACTTAAGGATTGTCTTAACAACTTGCCAGTATTTTTCTCCTGGATCAAATTGGTATATACTCATTACTCCTAGTGAGTATGCCATATCTGGTCTTGTACATGTCATGGTGTACATAATCGATCTCACTGCTGAAGCATATAGAATTTGACTCATACGTTCTCTTTCATTAGGAGTTGTCAGACAATCCTTCTTAGAAAGATGAATTTCTTGACCTATCGGAAGATAGCCTTTCTTGGAATTCTCCATGCTAAACCTCTTTAGCATGGTGTCAATGTACGTAGATTGGGATAAACCGAGCATACTCTTAGATCTATCTCTATAGATCTTCATCCCTATGATGTATGATGCTTCTCCCAGATCTTTCATGGAGAATTATGATGATAACCATGTCTTTATTCCTTGTAATGCAGGGACATCATTCCCGATTAAGAGAATATCATCCACATATAATACAAGAAATATAATAATGGAACCATTAGCCCATTTATAAATGCAAGGTTCTTCTTTATTCTTAACAAAGCCATAAGATTTGATCACATTATCAAATCGTATGTTCCAACTCCTAGATGCTTGCTTAAGTCCATAAATGGACTTATGTAGCCTGCACACTTTAGACTCGTCTTCAGATATAAAACCTTTAGGCTGTATCATATGCATATGTTCTTCTAAATTTCCATTTAGAAAAGCGGTTTTAACATCCATCTGTCAAATCTCATAATCTAAGTGTGCTGCTATAGCTACATAATCCGAATGAATTTCAGCATTGCTACAGGAGAAAATGTCTCGTCATAGTCAATACCATAACGTTGACGATACCCCTTGGCAACCAGACATGCTTTGTAGGTCTCTACCTTTCTGTATACGCCTTTTTTCTCTTGAAAACCCACTTACACCCTATGGGTTTTATCCTTTGGGTGGGTGTCCATACATTATTTTCCTTCATAGAATCAAGTTCGGATTTCATGGCTTCAAGCCATTTATCAAAGTCAGTCCTTTGCATAGCATCCATATAGGTGATCGGATCCTCGTTGTTCTCATCAAGCTCAATAGGATCCTCGTTCTGGACCAAAAAACCTAAGTATCTGTTCGGTTGATGTGGTACTCTACTAGATAGCCTTAATGGTGCATCTAAAATGGGTTTTGAGTTTGATCTAATCAACTCAGATTCTAAGGGTTCAATGGTTTGTATTGTTTCTTCTACTTGATGAACTTTCTTAAGTTCAACATTAGAGCCATTTGTTCCTTCCCTAAGGAACTCCTTTTCAAGAAAAATTGCTCTATTACTAATGAACAACTTTTGTTCTTCAGTATTGTAGAAGTAATATCCTTTGGTTTCTTTCAGAAAGCTGATAAAAAATATTTGTCAGATTTGGGTTCAAGTTTGTCTGATTTTGCACGTTCCACATAAGCCGGACACCTTCAAACGCTCAGATAGGTGATAACTGGTTTATGTCCATACCACATCTCATGTGAAGTTTTAGAAACAGGCTTACTTGAAATCTTATTGAGAATATGACAAGCTGATTCTAATGCATATCCCCAAAATGATATTGGCAAGCTTGCAAAACCCATCATGGACCGAACCATGTCTAACATGGTTCAATTTCTTCTTTCCGACACACCATTATGCTGCGGTGTTCCTGGAGGAGTCCATTGGGAGAGAATCTCCACTACTAGAAAAGTGTGATTTATCGAGGGATTTTTTGAGGGAATAAATCCCTCGCAATTTCGAGGGATTTTTCGATAAAAAACATAAACTATAAAATATTCCGATAAAAAATATTTTCTCACAAAATTCGTCGCAAAATAAATTTTACGAGGGATTTTTTGATGGATATTTCTAACAAAAATGGTTCTTTGTAAAAAAAAATTTGATAAAAAATACTCTCGAAAAATCCCTCGGAAATTAATTTTGCGAGGGATTTTCCAAGGGATTTTTTTCATTAATGAGTTATTAATAAAATTTTTGATGAAAACGAATCCCTCGAAAAATCCCTCGCAAAATTAATTTCTGAGGGATTTTTCGAGGGATTGTTTGATTATTTTGCGAGGAATTTTCCGATGGATATTTCTAACAAAAATGGGTTCTTTGTAAAAAAAATTTTGATAAAAAATACCCTCGGAAAATCCCTCGAAAATTAATTTTACGAGGGATTTTCCGAAGGATTTTTTTTATTAATGAGTTATTAATAAATTTTTTGATAAAAACAAATCCCTCGGAAAATCTCTCGCAAAATTAATTTCCGAGGGATTTTCCGAGGGTATTTTTTGATTATTTTGCGAGGGATTTTCGATGGATATTTCTAACAAAAATGGGTTCTTTGTAAAAAAATTTGATAAAAAAAACCCTCAGAAATCCCTCGGAAATTAATTTTGCGAGGGATTTTTTTTCATTAATGAGTTATTAATAAAATTTGGATACGAACCGACCTGACTCAAAACACGATTAACCTGACACGACTTGTGATCCGAGAGGGCGGAAGAAATAAAACCCACATGAGATTTTATAATGGAAAATGAGCCAGCGAAAGGAGGGTAGAGTCGAAGAGAGCAGTAATGCGAGTAAAAATTATGTCATTTAAACTCTCTAAAATATCATTAAATGGTCATTATTAGTATTTTATCATTTATAACGTAATTGCTGAAAGAAGTTTCTTGGGAAAAAAGAGTAACGGCAGTTGCTTTTATTTTTCACTTTCTTTTCGTTAGAGGGGATTGTGATATTTATACTCAACCGTCACAAAAGTTGCTCCCAACACGTAGATTAAGTCAAATTGGTTGCATTGCTTGTTTGATCAATCTAATCAGATTAAAATATATAATTCATATAATCTAAATTTTGACTATTTAACCAGCTTCGTTTGGTGGAACAGTCAGCTTTGTTTGTTTGATCTAAAGGCCTCGGGTAGTGGTGACGGATCGTACATGCGGGCGAAGTGGGTCATACACGGGTTTGTACCAAAAAATAGTCAACCCAAACCTATTTAATTCGTGTCGTGTTCGTATCGAGTTATCGTGTCGTGTCAAAATTGCCACCCCTACCGGCATGGGCCATGGGGAGGAGGGGGGATTTACATTTTTGATAAGGAAAGGGTTTTACATTCTTTCCTTGACCATGATCTATATAGCATAAGTATAACGATGAGATTCAGGGATTTTAGAGCCTTGTATTTATTGCGGAACCACTCTGCTCCAAAGAGGAATAGAGCCAACTTGGTTTTTGTCATTTATTGCGGAACCACTCTGCTCCATATTCTTATTTCAATTTCATTTTTCCCCCTTGCAGTCATTCATCTTCGTTCTTTTGTTATTATAAATCAAATCTAAATTGATGCATATATGATTACTTTTGTTGATGATCGCGTTAGTTAGTCAGTTCTTTATGGTACACACATGTAAATAATTGTAACAGATGAAATATTTGTGGTTATAAGCTTATAATATTTTAAAAAATTCTTAACGTGTCGATTCATCGTTCAAGTGGAGAACTGAAGTTCTTGCCATTAGATCTCAGAGTCTTAGAATCAATTTATCTTATAATGCAACATGCAATCACAAACGACCGTGCCAATGAGAAAATTCAGACGCAAGTGGTGGTGCTTGTAAAAATATCTCTCAATTAGTTGATGCTTATTAAGTGATGTTATTAGCATTTAATTAGGAATTCCAAAATAGAACAATAGCTCCATAATCGGTCCGGGTTCGGGGATAACCCGAACCCGTTATAACTTATTCAGTTATTCTCAAATCTTAGCCATAACCCACGAGGCCCATGAATCGCTCCGCTCGCCCGCTTGGCGCTTGCCCTCCCCTCTTTCTGGTTTCTTAACCCTAGATCCTGAGTCCCGCCTCCCATTCGTTGCCGTCGCTCGCCTTGGTGACTTCGTCGGACCTAGGAGCTACCAGAACTTTCGATCGTCGCCGCCGCTCGCCTTGGTGACTTCGTCAGACCGGCGAGCAACGAAATCCCAGGTATGTTTTTATTTTTATTTATATGCTTTTTATTATTTCATCATGAATCCATGAGACTGTGATGCTCTTCTCATGAGCGCAGTGCCACTGTCCTTCTAATTGAGTTCATGCTCTAGGTCGATCTTTCATAAGATGTTGAAGCCGTGACGAGCTTAAACGTTCTTCATAATTTAAGATTCTGGATTATTTTGTAGAAAGGAAATGGAGGACTCATCTGATCATCTATCGTAGGTGGAAGTGGAGAGGATCGTTGGGTCAGCGATCGAAATTACAGCGTCTCTTGTGACTCTACGCTCCAAGCTGCAGTGCTGGAAAGGAAAAGAGGTCGCAGAGGATGGCAAAGGGTAAGAGAGTTTTGTTTTATGTTTTTCGCTCTGGGCTTGTTCATAAAAGGGACTCTTCTTTGTCCCAACCATCTACGTTTCAGGCCTTTTTTTACCTTTAAAGAAATTAATCAGTTGCATCATTGCCTTTAAAGAAATTAATCAGTTGCATCATTGATCTGGTTCTGTGGAACCAACTAAAACCCCCTAGTTAATGATGGAAGGACCACTTAGGGATGGCCTATAATAGCATGAGAGGTCCTAAAGGATAACGCAGATTAGGGAATGAATCAACCTGTTACTTTGCTATTGGGTCACAGAAAACAGGGCACCGTCAGCCATCATTAGCATCTGCACTAATAAAATAGCCTACTTTTACAGGGCCTCTTATGTCAAGCATGAGGCATCAACCTGAATTAGATATGTTTGTACATACCATGTAATCAGATCACTTAGAGTATGCCTGAGACAATAAAAAGTCGTGACTAATATTTTGTTCTACTTTCCTCTTCCTATTGATTCAAACAATATAGCTGATTCTGTCCTGGCATCAAAGCACATTAAAGTTCAAATGCAAAAACCTTTGTTTACACTCTCACATCTTAAAGACAAACCAGATCACTTCCCAAGTTCTCTCTCTCACACACACACATTGTTTTGCTTAATCTTAAAGTCTCTTCAATACCTTATCCATTACTTTGCCTTCCTGTGGTTGCCTCCATATCCAAGATACCCTAAATCATGTAATGTTTTTCATGAAGTTGGTCCATCTTCTTGGAAGAGTCATTTGAAACTCAAACATCATGAAAACTACTGAAATCATAGAGATCAGCCACATTTAAAATGGGACTAATTTGGTGTTCCTTTGGAAGGTGCACTGGATAAGCAAAGGAGCTTACCTTGCTTAAAAATCTTGCAATGACTGATCAAATACTGATTATGTAAATAAATCAAGGTTTGATATAGCATGTGAGATGACATATCTAGAGTGTTGGTCTTACATCAAAAAGTACTCTTATGGATATAATTATATAAACAAGCTATTTGAAAGCCAAAATAACTAAAATTGCCCTTTCTTAACAACAGAGCTGCTTAATTGTTGGAACTCATGCACATTGGTATGTGTTAGTCTACTGTGGAGAGATGAAAGTACGTGCATTCGTGACATACAGAAGTACTGGAACTCAAGAGGATAATATTGATCTAAATAAGAATAAAATTAATGGATCACTACACTTAGCATACTAATTTGTATTCTTTGATAAACTTGTGATTCACCAGATGGTGTCAGGTGTCAACAAGGTATACATGCATGATATGTGACACTTCCAGTCTTGACGCCACTGTGGTGAGGTCTACAGGCATTTGGAGTGTAGTCAATCATTAAGGTACATAAAGCTTAAGCTTAAGGAAGAAGTGTGCAAACACACCAAGTATATTCACAAGTGAGTTTGTGTTTTCATCATGAGGCATCAACCTGAATTAGATATGTTTGTACATACCATGTAATCATATCACTTAGAGTATGCCTGAGACAATAAAAGTTGTGACTAATATTTTGTTCTACTTTCCTCTTCCTATTGATTCAAACAATATAGCTGATTCTGTCCTGGCATCAAAGCACATTAAAGTTCAAATGCAAAAACCTTTGTTTACACTCTCACGTCTTAAAGACAAACCAGATCACTTCCCAAGTTCTCTCTCTCACACACACACATTTTTAAAGAATTTTCTCCATTATTTTTCCTTATGCACTCATACAAACTCAAAATTAACATGCATCACTTGTTTATGGTTTTAGGCTGGTTATCAAGAAAATACTTTAAAGCTTCGTTATTATGGACATTCGTCATTATCGTAGTTGGATGTATAATAGATTTTTACCAAACCGAAAGGGTTACACAGATGAGTTTCTAATAGGGTTGGAATGGTTTATTCACTTTGCATGCCAACAACCAATATTTTTGAGTGAGAAGAAAATTAGGTGTCCTTGTTTCAAGTGCAAAAATACAAAGTACTTGACCATAGAGGAAGTAAAGGTACATCTTTACAAAAAAGGTTTCAAACCTGACTACT
>UESW01004830.1:437221-478774 GCA_900491605.1 Calamus simplicifolius | reverse complement strand
ATTTGGAGTGTAGTCAATCATTAAGGTACATAAAGCTTAAGCTTAAGGAAGAAGTGTGCAAACACACCAAGTATATTCACAAGTGAGTTTGTGTTTTCATCATGAGGCATCAACCTGAATTAGATATGTTTGTACATACCATGTAATCATATCACTTAGAGTATGCCTGAGACAATAAAAGTCGTGACTAATATTTTGTTCTACTTTCCTCTTCCTATTGATTCAAACAATATAGCTGATTCTGTCCTGGCATCAAAGCACATTAAAGTTCAAATGCAAAAACCTTTGTTTACACTCTCACGTCTTAAAGACAAACCGGAACACTACCCAAGTTCTCTCTCTCACACACACACATTTTTAAAGAATTTTCTCCATTATTTTTCCTTATGCACTCATACAAACTCAAAATTAACATGCATCAATTGTTTATGTTTTAGGCTGGTTATCAAGAAAATACTTTAAAGCTTCGTTATTATGGACATTCGTCATTATCGTAGTTGGATGTATAATAGACTTTTACCAAACCGAAAGGGTTACACAGATGAGTTTCTAATAGGGTTGGAATGGTTTATTCACTTTGCATGCCAACAACCAATATTTTTGAGTGAGAAGAAAATTAGGTGTCCTTGTTTCAAGTGCAAAAATACAAAGTACTTGACCATAGAGGAAGTAAAGGTACATCTTTACAAAAAAGGTTTCAAACCTGACTACTGGTATTGGACAGAACATGGAGAAATTGAACCAATTGTGAATTGTGGTGTTGATCAAATGCAATTTGCTGGTTCAAGTACTGCTCATTTTAGTGCTTCTAGTTGTGGTCAATTGAATAATAATGAGCCTACCGATAGATACGAAGCCATGATTTTTGATGCTGCTGGTCCAAATTTTGGATATGTTTATAATAGCAATGTGGATGCTTATCAGAATAGGGATGCTCCAAATTATGTGGAGGAGCCTCCAAATAGAGAGGCTGAAAAGTTTTACGAGATGTTGCATGCAGCACAGCGGCCGCTCTGGTCAGGTTGTACTAATCACTCAGAGTTGTCAGTTGCAGTTAGAATGATGAGTATCAAGTCTGATAACAATATATCTCAACATTGTTTTAATCAATTTGTGGGGCTTATGAAAGAAATATGTCCTCCCGGCAACTTAATACCTCCTAACTTCTACAAGACAAAGAGTTTAGTTTCGAAGCTTGGCCTATCTGCTAAAAAAATAGACTGTTGCTTCAATGGATGTATGTTGTATTACAAGGATGATGAGTCTTTAACTGATTGCAAGTTCTATGGTCATCCTCGATACAAACCAGGTAGGATGGGAAGTGGGAATCACAATCAAGTATATTATAAGAGGATGCATTATTTGCCACTTATCCCTAGACTTAAGAGGCTTTATGCCTCGAACAGGTCGGCTGGGCACATGAGATGGCATTATGAGAATAGACGAGAACAGGATGTTTTGTGCCATCCATCAGATGGAGAAGCATGGAAACATTTTGATCGTACATATCCTGAGTTTGCATTAGAGCCAAGAAATGTTAGACTTGGGTTATGTGCTGATGGCTTTACTCCATACAGTCTCTCTGCTACACCATACTCCTGTTGGCCAGTAATTGTTACGCCATACAATCTGCCTCCTGATATGTGTATGACCGCTCCATATATGTTTTTAACCTTGATCATTCCTGGACCGCATAATCGAAGATCATGATAGATGTATATTTGCAACCATTGATAGATGAATTAAAAGTTATGTGGAATGAGGGTGTAGTTACTTATGACATTTCAAGAAAGCAAAATTTTCTATTAAGGGCTGCTTTAATGTGGACAATCAATGATTTTCCAGCATATGGCATGCTATCAGGGTGGAGTACAGCTGGAAAATTAGCATGTCCGTATTGTATGGAGAGAACAAAGGCTTTTCGCTTGGAGCATGGGGTAAAAATACATGGTTTGATTGTCATCGTCAGTTCTTGCCTTTTGATCATGTGTTTAGAAGAAATAAGAATGCCTTCCAAAAAAATAAAATTGATAGATCGGAGCCTCCTCTCAGATTAACAGGTGACCAAGTATGGGAAAAAGTTTGTGGATATCCCAAAATAACTGAAACAGGTCCTTGTAAATTTAGTGGATATGGAGAAAGTCATAATTGGACAAAACATAGCATATTTTGGGAATTACCATATTGAAAGATGAATTTAATTTGACACAATTTAGATGTCATGCATATAGAAAAAAATGTGTTTGATAATATTTTCAACACTGTAATGGATGTAAAAAAGAAAACAAAGGATAATGTTAAAGCAAGAATGGATTTGAAAGAGTATTGTAGTCGGCGAGATTTGGAACTCTATGAGTTACCTAATGGAAAGGTGGTGAAACCAAAAGCAAATTTTAGCTTTACACTAGACCAAAAAAGAGTTGTTTGTGAATGGATAAGAGGGTTGAAAATGCCCGATGGATATGCTTCAAATCTAGGTAGATGTGTAGATATGAATGAAGGCAAGTTATGTGGTATGAAGAGTTATGATTGTCATGTATTTATGGAACGTTTGTTGCCTATTGCATTTATTGCTTTACCGGAACCAATAAGGAAGCCTCTTACTGAGTTGAGTATATTCTTTAGAGACTTATGCTCAACTGTGCTGCGGGTGAAGGATTTGGTACAAATGGAACACAATATCCCTATCATCTTATGTAAGTTGGAACGTATATTTCCACCTAGTTTCTTTGACTCAATGGAACATTTACCTATTCACCTACCATATGAAGCACGAGTAGGTGGACCCATTCAATACAGATGGATGTATCCCTTTGAGAGGTAAAGAATAATATTTCTATATTTGTTCAAATCTTTATCCACATAATCTCTCATATATATCACATGTGCTAACATACAATGCTATGTTCTTAGGTTCCTTAATAAGTTGAAAAAAATGGTCAAAAATAAAGCTCGCGTTGAAGGCTCCATATGTGAGGCATACTTAGCACAAGAGACTTCTTACTTCTGTTCGTATTATTTTGAGCCTCACATACATGCTATGGGCATTGGAGCTAATCGAAATGATGGTAGGGAAGAGTATGAAATAAGGCGCCAACCAACTCTTTCAATATTCAGTCAGTTTGGCCACCCATCTGGTCAATGTAGAACATGATATTTGACTGATGCAGAGCTTACTGTTGCAACATTACATATATTATTAAATTGTGATGAAGTGAAGCCATATCTGGAGTAAGTGTCACATCCTCCTTAACTCCATAAAAACTTTATACTCAGTCAATGAATCCAATAAAACTAATATTTTATGGTATTTTAGTATGTTTGTGCAGTATGTGCGTGATTCCACACCTAGATGTCTTAGTGATTCTCAGATAGATGCATTGATTGAGGCTTCATTTGTATCATGGTTCAAAGATTATGTAAGCTTTAAACTGTTATGCAAATTGAAATTATTTGTTCATATGAAACATAAGTCTAATACATTGTTTTTGTAATTTATGATTAGGTGCACAATCCATGTAGTATGATACAAAATCAACACCTGAATGACTTAGCCTGGGGTCCTATGAGAGTAGTAAAAACATGGCCCATGTATTTCATTGGTGGATTCAAATTCCACACATGCATATAGTGAGGGCAAAAAAACAATCAATAGTGGAGTATGTGTTAAGAGCAAAGGACATGTGATAATGAAAGTGACTTCTATGGTATTCTTAAGGAAGTGGTGGAGTTACAGTACCCAGGACAAGGTGATAAAACAGTGATGCTATTTTATTGTGAATGGTTTGATCCTATCATAAATCGGGGGATGAAAGTGCACAAACAATATGATATTATTGAGATTCGACATTATAGAAGGTATGCAAAGTTTGATCCATTCATTCTTCCCCAACATGTGGTGCAAGTATATTATGTACCTTATCTGGGAGGATAAGAGATAAGGTAGAGTGGTGGGTGGTGATCAAGACAAGACCGAGAGGTCGAGTAGATAATGACCACACTTTGGAGCCTGCTTTTCAAGATGAGGAAATGTCTCGAGTCAATGCAATAAATGATAATGAGGCCATTGAAAATTTACGAGATAGTGAAGGATTATTTGAGGAGGTTGATGCATATCTTGAAGGCACCATTGATAATGAAGAAAAAAAGATGAAGAAGAAGTTGAAGGAGAGGAAGAAGAGGAAGAAGAGGAAGAAGAAGAATATTGACTAATGAAGATGATTCAGATCGAGAATAGATGATAACTTATTTTGTCAATAGCTTCTACGTAATTTCTTTACTTTTTTTGTCAATAGATGATAACTTGTTTATATATATGTTTATTTAATATCTTGAAATTTGTTTTGTTTTATATTTACATTATTGTGCATCTATAGATGTCATCTTCAGATCGAGTTGGAAAGAGGAAAGGAAAGTTATCTACTACTCGGTTAAAGAAGACTCGCGCAACCACCACAACCACCACATCCACCATAAATTTAATAGTACCCTCAACCACCATAGCCCCCCAGATGCTTCACTCACCACCTTCTGTTACTGTCACACCATCTTCCTCTCCCATTACACCACCCTCTTCAACCATGCCAACTCCTTTCCCTCCTATTCCACCACATTTCTCTACTATGCCATCTCCTTCTCCTTCTATTCCACCACATCTCCCTACTATGATCTCAGAGACTTTTACTACTCAACCACCTGGTTCCATTCCACCTTTCATTCCCACCACTTTCACTGCCCCACCCTCTTCCTCTACTATGCCACCATCACTTTATTTTTCATACCCAAATACCATACCACACACACCTAGCCCTACTTACAGCCCTTCCTCTTCTCATACTGTGGTGCCACCTGGGCAATCACCGCCAGTCCAACCTATGCATACTTCTACCACAACTTCTAGCCAGGAGGGCTTGCACACACAAACATCAGAGAGGGCATCATTAAATCCAAGTGGCTATGGGTAAAACTATATAGAATTTATATCATTATACTATTTTATTTCATTAAAATGAATATATGTGATTGTTTGATTATTTTTAATATGTACAGTTTCAATGACGACCACATGGTGACCCATGCTTTGGTTGAAATCCTTAAGAGCAAGTATGACGGTCCTTACTCTTCATGGAAGAAGATTCCAAAAAGGACACGAGATATGTGGTTTCGTGAGTTTGAGGTAACAATATTTTTAAGTTTATCAAGTATTTTTATATATTTTTACTTGATTTAAAGTATCTATGCATTTTGTTGATATTGATTTTTTTTTCCTTTTTTTAGAAAAAATTTCAATGGAATCCAGAGGATGAGCACTATATTCGAAGGAATTGGGAACGTCGTGGTTCAAGTCGTCTTGCAGACATTTTTAACGAAGCTCGTGAAAATCGTGACCACAAGCCGGATTGGATTGGAGAGGATGTATGGCACGAGCTATGGAAATATTGGGATAGTGATGAGTTCAAAGCCAAAAGTCAGAAGAACAAGAAGAATCGTGCATCCGATTGCGGTGGATTGGGCTTCCACTTCACACTGGTGGTTCTATTAGCATTAATGACCATGCGACAAGATTGGTATGCATAATAATTTATTTTTCCTTCATTTTTTCAACTTATGAATAAATAATATAAGTTGGAATAGGTTTTCGAAGTAGAGAGATCTCCATTGTATTTGTAATGAGCTATATGGATCTTTTCATCCCCAGATATATATCTTCTGTAGATCTTAATGTTGCATTTGGTTCAGGGTTAATGGAGGGCTTAATAGAGTAAAGACCCCTTCTAACCCATTTATTCCAATTTAACGTACATGATAGTAAAATAACTAATTATTTTGAGGGCCAAGTGGATGGTACTGCTTCCATTGAATCCAATGTAAACTTTTCCATTATGTAAGATGGATTAGTTTATTCCAGTCTAAGTGTGTTAGGAGTAAGTTAACCCATTTACTTTGGCATAGCAAGGAATTTTTTATTTTGACAATATTAGATCATATTGGAGTATAAGAACCTGGAATACTTTGTCATGGGCTAATGTGCAATGCATTTGATGAGTATAAGTCCCTCTACTTATTGAAACCTCATGAAATGTTTTCTAATGTAACTCCTGCACATCGCAAGATATACTTATTCTGCTTATTTACCAGGCATTCATCTGAACATTATTTTCTGTTGTCTTTGTTGGATGCTGTCATATGTGACATTGATGTACATATATATTTTCATATCTAGCAAATTTTAAAAATGAAAATAGATAGGTGTGGATCACTTCCTGTTTGTTTTCAGCCCTTGAACAAATATCCTGTCATCCAGTTTTTCATGCCCATATGTATGTGTATCGAGATTCTTGACATGCTATCGATCATTCAAAAGAAAGAAAAAGGCATTTAAATTTTTTTATTTCATAATTCAGATGTTCATAAGTCAAGCCATATATATTTGTATTTATCCTTATTTTTTATACATATATCATTTTCTTTACATATATGATGTTCTTATTTCATATATTTTTTTTAAAAAAATTGATAATGCTGTTTATATTATGAAATTCAGACACAGAAAATGAATCGAGCACCTACATTAGATGAGCTCTTCAGATATACCCATCAAAAGAAAAGGATGGCAATCAGTGGGTAAATAAAAAGGTAGAGACATCACATGTAAGTATTTAAAAAACTCTACTTTAATTCATATATTTATACTATTTGTATGTTTAACTAATTACATCTAATATCTTTTACAGACTAATTTTATACAGAAGTGGCAAGAGATGGAATCAAGTCAAAGCTCAACTGGAGAGGATGGTGCGGAATCATCATAGCAGCAGCCTCAGCCCTCTATGATGCATGTATGGAAAGAGACAGTTGGAGTAAATAAGGGACGGATTTATGGACTTGGATCCCAGGCTAGTTTGCTGACAGGCTCCTCATCTTCTAGCTGCACATCCTCACGAGTTTCTGAGTGGATTCAGGAGCGAGAGAGGATTTATAATATGTTTGAGACTGTATCAGCCCGAAATGAGGAGTTAGCTGCCCAAAATGAGGAGTTAGCTGCCCAAAACAATGAGCTATCTGTCCGAATTTCCCGTACCGAGAAGTTTATGCATCTTATGATGGAAAAGATGCAGGTTAGTCCATCTACAGTTTCAGCACCATCTCTAGCTGCTACCTCTGCAAATGATGGTGATTGTGATAATGCCGATGATGATCATGAGGAGGATTTATAATTTTTTTTTCTATAATTGGAATGATACTTGTTTGTGATACTTTTTTGTTTGTTATAAAACTTTGGATATGATACACTTGTACAACTTTGTTGAACTGTTTGTTATGAACTTGGATATGATGATGAACTTGCTATAAACTTTTTGAGCTTGTTATGAGTTTGTTATGAACCCTTGGATATGATGAAACTTATAGATAATTTGTATATATAATCAGGTGTATTTAAAAAAAGCCCATTTTGTGAGGGATTTTTCTTTCGAATATTTATTTAGCAAGGGATAATTTTTTCGAAAATAAAGAAAAGCTATTTAAAAATTTTAAAATATCCCTCGAAAATCCCTCGCAAAATCCCTCGCAAAATCCCTCAAAAATGTTCCTTCGGAAAATCCCTCGAAAATCCCTCAAAATGTTCCCTCGAAAAATCCCTCGGTAAATAACCCTCGAAAAATCCCTCGATAAATTTGCCTTGAAAATTATCCCTCGGAAAATCCCTCGAAATTTTTTCTCGGTAAATCCCTCAAAAAGTTCCCTCGGCAAATCCCTTGAAAAATTTCCCTCAGAAAATCCCTCGAAAATGATCCCTCGAAAAATCCCTTAGGAATTTCCCTCAGAAAATCCCAAAAAATCCCTTGGAAAATCCCTCGGAAATATTTTCCTTGGAAAATCCCTCAAAAAATCCCTCAAAAAATTTTCATCAAAAAATCCATCGAAAATTTCCAAGGGATAAATTCCGTCGAAAAATCTCTCGGAAATAAATTCCCTCGGAAAAATTCCTCGAAAAATTTTTCCGAAGAGGGTTTTTCCGACGACCATTTATCCGTCAGAAATCCATCGGAAATATAAATTTTCAATGAATTTTTTCCTTTTTCCCTCGCAAAATCCCTCGCAAATGACCATTTTCTTGTAGTGTCTATTGTTATAAGGTAATGTCCTTCGGCCTAAAAAATGCAGGGGCCACATACTAGAGACTGATGAAAAAGGTCTTCAAAGACCAAATTGGGTGGAATATGAAAGTATACGTAGATGATATGCTGATAAAAAGCGTCTGCGCTTTCAATCATGTCTCTGATCTTGAGGAGATCTTCAACAACCTTCATCGCTCCCAGGTGAAGCTGAACCCACGAAATTGCACCTTAGGGTTATAGCGGGGAAGTTCTTAGACTTCATGGTGACACAGTGAGGGATTGAGGTGAACCTAGAGAAGATCAAAGTCATCCTTGACATGAGGCCATCAGCTAGCAAGAAAGAAGTGCAGCGACTCATCGGAAGAGTGGTAGCTCTGAGCCATTTTCTCTCAAAGTTGGTCGAGAGATGTCTGCCCTTCTTCAAAGCCTTGCGCAAAGTGAATGGTTTCGAATGGATGGAAGACTGCCAAAGAGCTTTTGATGGACTGAAGGAATTCCTATTAATCCCATCGTTGCTATCGAAGCCAAAAGATGGGGAAAGTCTTTCTTTACCTCGCCATCTCCATGGAGGCTGTCAGCTCCGTCCTGGTGCACCTTGATGCCAATGAAATTCAGAAGCTCATTTACTACATGAGCAAAGTACTCCATGATGTTGAGGTCAGGTACTCCAAAATAAAAAAAAATATTTTTGCTTTAATTATCTTCGCTCAGCATTTTAGGTCATATTTTCAAGCTCATCCAATCATAGTGCTCACGGACCAATCCCTTAAAGCCATTCTAGTATCTCGGATTGGTTGGCTAAATGGGCGATCAAGTTGGGAGAGCTCAACCTCTCATCCAAATCAAGGCCGACTCTGAAGTTCCAAGTCTTGGTCAATTTCTTAGTTGAGTATACTTGGATTGAGGAGCAAGCAGAAGAATCTCCAATGATGCAACCAGATGCTGAGTTCAAGGATATGGGAAAAACCTGGATCCTCCATGTGGACGGTGTCTCAAACTTCCAAAGAAGTGAAGCCGGTCTCGTCCTTGCGGGCTCAGAGGGTGAGAGGGTGGAATACGCCCCTCCGGCTCCTCTTCAAAGCCACAAACAATCAGGCCGAGTATAAAGCTTTCTTGGCCGAGGTAAGGCTTGCCCAGGAGCTCGGGGTGAAGCATCTCAGAATCTTCATCGACTCCCAACTCGTCTCTGAGCAAATCAACGAGGAATACGAGGTATGGGATCCCGTCATGTCCCGATACTTGGAGAAGGTTCGACTCCTGATCTCCTTACTGACATATTTCAGCATTAGTTACATTCCTCGGAGTGAGAACGCTAAGGTCGATGCCCTTTCCCATCTGGCCACCTCGGTGGACAATGTTCTAGAAAGCACCTACATCGAACATCTGGAGAGACCTAGTATCGAAGACAAGGAAGAAATCTTTTTGGTTACATAGGGGCCAACATGGATGGATGCCTACATCCGCTACCTTACTGACGGTAGCGAAAAAGTCAGACTTCTCAAATGGAGAGCCTTCAAGTTTACATTGCTGGATGGATAATTATATAGAAGGTCTTTCTCCTACCCCATTCTTAAGTGTGTCGGTCCTGCAGATGCCGATTACATCCTCAGAGATATACATGGAGGCATATGCGGAGACCATCTGAGGAGCAAATTATTAGCACAGAAAGCTCTCTGCCAAGGATATTACTAGCTTACCATGAGGGAGGATGCCGCCGAGCTAGTTCAGAAATGCGATGGCTGCCAACGACACACGCACATCCAACGATAGCCGGCTTCTCCATTGAGTCTTCTCTTGGCCTATGGCCCTTCGTTCAGTAGGGAATGGACATCCTTGGGCTATTTTCCCAGCTTCGGATCAATGAAAGTTTCTACTCGTCGTCATCGACTACTTCACCAAATAGGTTGAAGTTGAGGCACTAGCCAAGATTACTGAAAGCAAGGTCAAATCTTTCTTCTAGAAGTCTATTATATGCCGATTCGGTTTGTCCCACACCATCATCACCGAAAATGACCGGCAGTTCGATAATGCTACATTCAAGATGTTCTGCGCTGAGCTGAACATCTGCCACTGATTTACCTCTATCGGCCATCCGCAGACCAATGGAGAAGTCGAGGTCACAAATTGGACCATCCTTCGAAGGCTTAGAACCTGGTTGGATCGGTCTAAAGGCAGATGGATGGAGAAACTCCCAAGCGTATTGTGGGAATATCACACGACTCCAAGGGCCCCGACAAGAGAGACCCCCTTCAGCCTTGTCTTCGAATCTAAAGCGATCATCCCCATTGAGATCTGCCTCCCAAGTCTTTGAGTGGAGTCATATAATGAAAAGAATAACCCCACTTAGCTGAGAGTCAACCTTGACCTCATTGATGAGGTGCGCGATCGGGCACGGCTCAGAATAGCCATATTCTGCCAACGAGTGACCAAGTATTACAATGCTCGGGGTCCATCCTAGGATGTTTCATCCTGAAGATCTAGTTCTCAAAAAGGCCGAGGTATC
The DNA here is from genome assembly GCA_900491605.1 of Calamus simplicifolius. Taxonomy (NCBI): domain Eukaryota; kingdom Viridiplantae; phylum Streptophyta; class Magnoliopsida; order Arecales; family Arecaceae; genus Calamus; species Calamus simplicifolius. Next base: position 468,151 of record UESW01004830.1, on the reverse strand, counting down.
CAAACCAACAGAGGGGGGCAAATTTTCTTCAAACTAGAAGGGGTCTTATCGGATCACCGAAGTACTTCACTGAGGAGTATACCAGATTGAAGGACTCGACCAACGGCCCATCCTTTATACTTGGAATGCGGACAACCTCTGCTGATATTATCAATGATATACCCCTTTGGCTGATGATAATAAAAGAAATTCAAAATGTTATATTTGACTTGTCTTCGAAGCTGAGGACTTATCGACCATTGTGTCGCCCCGCTGGTCGGCACATGGAACCCTCGAGGCAGTTCAAAAGGAGCTCGGTGGCCTTGCGACTATCAGGTCACCACTCAGGCTAGCATGAAGATGCCCCTGAGGTGGTTCAAGACTCTGACAGTTTTAACAACGTTCGAGTCATCCTTCGAGCCAGCACACGAAACCCTCGAAGCAATTCAAAAGGAGCTTGGTGGCCTCGCGACTGTCGGGTCACCACTCGGGCCGGTCTAGAGATGCCCCCGAGATGGTTCAAGATCCTGACAGTTCTGACAACGTTCGAGTCATCCCTCAGACCGACACACAAAACCCCCAAGGTAGTTCAAAAGGAGCTCGGTGGCCTTATGACTATAGAGTCACCACTCGGGCTGGCATGGAGATGCCCCCAAGGTGATTCAAGACCCCGATAGTTTCAACAATGTTCGAGTCACCCCTCGGACTGGCATACAAACCCCCGAGATGGTTCAAAAGGAGTTCGGCGGCCTTGCGACTGTTGGATCACCACTCAGGCCAGAATGGAGACGCCCCCGAGGTAGTTTAAGACCCCGATAGTTTTGACAACGTTCGAGTCACCCCTTGGAACGGTACACAAAACCCCCGAAACGATTCAAAAGGAGCTCGACAGTCTCGTGACTATTGGGTCACCACTCAGGCCGGCATAAAAATGCTCTTAAGGCGGTTCAAGACCCCGATATTTTCAATAATGTTTGATTCACCCCTGGGCTGGCACACGAAACCCCCGAGGTGGTATTGAAGAACTCTCAAGCTTGCCTAAGTGCTCCTTAGCCGATATCGGCACCCTATAGTCGCTTCGATAAATGCCTAAGGGACTAAACAAATCCCTGTCAGACCACTGGGAGGATCGCAGACACTTGCTGCCGAGCCTAAAGACCTACACTATTACAGAGAAATAAAGCAATTACAAGAACTAAGTATAATGATATGCTTGTCCAAAACTTCTCTTTTCATTAATGTTTGAAAGAAATACAAAAAGTTGATTCAAGTTCGATTACAATCAAAATTAAAGAAAGCAAGTAAAGGCCTAGGAATCTATGGCTCGGCGAGCCCCAGTTCGTTGCCGGCGCCATCCCCGTTCGATGCCTCTTCATCCGGGTCTCCAGGCTTGATGTAGTCAAGGCTGCCGAGCTTGAAGATACTAAAGACCTTTTCTTTGCAGTGTTCAAAGCCCTGGAAGTAGCCATCGAGACCCGCCTCTTCTACCTCCTGGTCAAATGCCGAGGAATTTTATATTGTTCAACAACATTCTGGGCTTGGGTCTTGGCATCCTGAGCCCGGGTCTTAGCGTCGACCCTTCTCTCTTTGGCACTATGGGCACCGACTTTGCCAGGGCAGCTCTTTCCTCGGCGGCACGAGCAACGGCCTCCGCCATCTCAGCCTGTTCCTCGGTATCGCCCAGCTATTGTGCCAGTTTTCCCAGCCTCTCTTTGGCCGGCCTTAGTCTCGCTATGGCCTCCACCAACTTGGCCTCAGTCGCCAATGCTCGTTCAACCTCGGCCGTTGCCTTCCCCTCGGCCTCTCTGGACCGGGCCTCTCAGTCATTACAAGCGGTCTCGATCGCAAGAAACTTGCCGGCCATCATTGTTTTCTGAGCCTTAGCCTCGGCCAATTCCTTGGCTATCTTATCGTGCTAGGCTTGGTAGGCGGCCATCCACTCCCGGGAGTGTGTGGCTGCGCCAGCGGTCTGGACTATGGCCTCCCGAAGGGTGAGAACCTCATTGGTCATTTGCAAAAGTTAAGGAGTTAGGTAAAGCTCAGTTCAGATTAGCATGAAAAGGAATGATGCAATGAAAATTACCTGAAGCACTGACACATACATCGCGTCAAGAATGCCGACGATGGGTATGAGGAGGAGCTGTTCTCGAAACCTTGGGAATGGACCCTCTCTAGTAGGTGCTTTGCCAATCATCCGCTCTCCATAGCCATGAACCTTAGCGGCCATCGCAGCTCCTCGGCGCTGGACCCCTGACTGGGCGACGATGATGGGGTCGACGGCTCTGTCCCACCTTCGTCCACTATTGCGAATATCTCTTCATCTCTGGCTCAGGAGGGGCCGAAGGTTCATCCTCGGCCTCCAAGATGACCACCTCCACTGACTCAGTGGGAGCCGGAGGTTCATCCCCGGCCCCTTTTGCTGGGGTCGGTTGGCTCCTTTTTTTCGGCCCTGCCTCAGTCATGGAAGGGACGTCTCCTCTCATCGGCTCCTCAGCCAGGATACTCTCCCTTGGCTCCTCTGCAGGAGCAGTCTCCATAGGAGCTGAGGAAGCCTGGGCCAGCTCACCTTAAGTTTCCCACTGAGATTTCTTAGCCTGCCTCACCACCTTGCCGGCCTCCTCCCTCCTCCTCCGAGCTTCCACTTTCAGTCGTTCGGCCGACAACTTCATCACTGCACAAGGAATTGGAAGTTAAAAAAGAGAGAGAGAAGAGGGGGGATGAGAGGGACAAGGTCTCACGTTCATCGACCGCCGGTGCCAGACCGGCCTCATAGAGGTTGGCCTCAATCAACAAGTCTTGGCAGAGACGAATTTTGGAGGACGTCAAGCGGTCAAAAAGCTCTCGGTCCCTCTCATCCATGGTGGAGTTTTTGTTGGGGCCGACATCGGGATTCCTCCAACCCATCCTCACTCCATCCATATGGACAAAAAGAAAATGGATTTTCATCCCTTGACTTTAGAGGGAAGGTTAATTGGCAAGGTCCTTCAGGGCCTGGAGGTAAAATTCAATCACCCGGCTTCACGGTGGTGGTGGAGTTTATAAAGGTTCAAAACAAAGAAATCCTAGCGCCGAGCCATGGAAATAACAAAGGTCTACAAAGCCACAGATAATCCGAACCGAGTTCAGAGTCAACTGTGCTAGAACGAGCTCATATCTATCTAACAGGTTCAAAACAAATGGGTGAAAAGGGAGGCAGAGCCCACACCTAAAGAACTCCTTATACAGGGCTACCCCACCGGATTGGTTAGAGTTTACCCTGTCATCAGGCCCAGGAGCAAACAAACGGATGTTATCAGGACCCGATACCTAACCCTAAGATTTTTTACTTCCTCAGAGGTCATGGTGGAGGCCATCCTCTCTGGACCTACCAAATTAGAGGCGGCAACCGGACGGGGGGTCGGACAGATAGAGGGCGATGGAGAAACCCTAAGGGGAGGATAAAAGACAGCCATTGGGCGATCATGAATGGTGACACCATTGGTCGCCCAATGTCATACCAAGGGAACCTCATCCTCCTCCTCCGAGGAAGAGGGGGATTCACTACGGGCCTCTTGCCCTCCCTAATGGCATGACGATCCATAAAAAAAAAAACAAAGGAAGAATAAGACAAAGGGGACTGACCTGGTGTTAAAAAGAAGAACATAAGGCTCAGGACCCTGAAGGTGAAAACGAAAAAGAATGACGAGGCATGAGGAGTCTGGAAGGATCGGCGAGGCGATTTTATATGAGATTTTTGAATCATTCTACCCGAGGTGGTGCCACGCGGCCATCCACGAGTGAAGGTAACATTCAACTGTCAAAAATCCTCCCTTGCCTGAGATATGGCACCTCGGTATCGTACAGGGGACATGATATGCGGCCAATGATGGGACGAAGGAATGTCAATTTTCTCTATTTGGACATTTACTCGGCCGGTACCATTTTTAATGGATCGAAAAATCTCTGGTTTAAATGGCTTAATAGGTAACGGGGATTTTTCGTTAACGGCTAAATGGGTAAATGGTCTGGGGATGGTATTCTTCGCCCCATCCTCATTTACCCATCCCCGTCCTATTAACTTTAATATAATATATTTAAATTATATACATATTAAAAATTTAAAAAAAAAATTAATAAAATATATATAATCATGATTCTTGCTCTTCCTTATTTTACGTAGCCAACTCTTGCTCTTCCCTTCTTTCACGCAACTAATATGAAGTTTTGAACCAAGACGAGAACCTAGCTCCATTAGTCTATCGTCTATCTTCACTAATCGCTGCCCCATCGACGTCCTCCAACATATTTTTCTTTTTCTGATATACTCCTTTCTTTAAAAAGATATCTCTTTATTTATTTCTTTAAAATTTGAATGTATTTTTTTACAGTTATTGTGTTGGAAATCTTTATTTTTTGATTTTTTCCTTATTAGTTATTTTTTTCTCACTTTTAATTCTCTTCTTCTTTATCGCAAAGTCAAAGAATCTCTTATATATATCAATATCATCATCTCGATTAGTCTCCATCTTATCTAAACGGATAAACGGGTACCCAATGGGTACCCGTTTACTCGGCCAAGTATCTCCGTCCCCGTCCCATTAATTATAATGGCTTAACGGGGCAAAAAATGGAAACATTTTTCCTAACGGGGATGGGAACCGGTATAAATCGCCCCGGTCCATCCCCGGGCCATTGCCATCCCTAATGGGATGTTAAGAATGATGGCCTAGTAATGGTGCCCGGCCTTTCCGCCCCTCGAGAAATATTTCCTTGATATGCCCATAGTCGGCATTACTTTTCATACTCATCATTAAATATGGATGGAGCTTCAAAGAAACCCCACCTTGGAGAGGTGTGTCCCCACCTCCGATGATTAATGGCGCGTAAAATCAATAATGATGACAAATTTTAGGCTCCTTTCGCTCAAGGGTTAAGGAGCACGTGACCACTTAAGCTCAGGAGCGGGAGGAGGAGGGCATATGTGGCTGATGGCGCCACGTAAGTGTTAATGGCCAGGGCTAATTGATGGCAAAGGCCTACAGAAGTGGCCCTGCCCCACGGTGGCCCCGCTTCAGAGTGGCCCTTTCTCTCCGAAGCGGCCCCGCTCCAAAGTGACCCCTTCTCTTCGAAGCGATCCTGCTTCGAGATGGCCCCTTCTCTCCAAAGCGGCTCCCGATCCAAGGTGGCCTTATCTATGTGAAGCGGCTCCGATCCAAGGCAACCCTGTCTCTCCGAAGCGGCCCAGATCCGAGGCAACCCTTTCTCTTCGAGGTGGCTCTCCATCTCAAGACGGCTCCTGCTCCGCCATCAGCCTCTACATCAACTCCCGAATGAGTCACGATGCCTACGTGGCCCCCATGTAAGCTAGGCCCACCAACCATCTGGCCCGCATGTCTGACAAGACTAGGCCCACCAACCTTCTGGTCCGCATGTCTGACAAGACCAGGCCCACTAACTGTCAGACCCATGCGCCTAACAAGACAAGGCCCACCAACCGTTCGACCCATGCATCCGACGAGACCAGGCCCACCAACCGTCCTTGGCCCGCGTTCCTGACAAGACCAGGCCCATCAAACGTCTTCCAAGCTTACGTAACCAACCTGAGCCTACCAGACATTCTCTACCATGGAACTCCATGTGATTGACTCTCGGACAGGAATAGGGGTCCATAAATTGGGTAAGAGGGACCCCTAGCGAGGTATGAACACTTAAGCACCTAGAGATCATATCCATCTCTGAATTTTTTCATTCAAGCTTCTTCAAGCTTATGGCTATGACCCAGGCCACTGACTTGACCGTCGAAGGGTCTTCGCTGGAACTTTCAACCCCGGAGCTTCTTGCAGGTCCTTCATAACGGAGAAAGCTTCATCGGCAACCTCACGGAGCTCTCTGACGATCATCATTTGGTGACTCGGCATCAACAAGGCTCATGTTTTTTTGGTCCAACTATGCTTACATTGATGTATATGTTATACCCAAAAACGTGTGAAGCTGATTGCTACCAATATGGTCTGTTTCAAAGGTATGGTATGGTGGATGAAAAAGTTTTTCTGCAGCGAGCGCAATGCAGAAGAGCATGCATCGCACGTGCGTGCACGAAAGAACAAAATTGCCCTTAGCCATGTGCGATCACACTCTGCACTGCATGCGGTGCACAAAGTCATTTCCATAGTGGATAGGCTTCTAGCAGAAAGGGTAGCATGGGTCAAGCAGCCCATGGGTTAGCTCGAGCCCAACTCCCAAAATTTCTAGGCCAATGGTCAATAGGATTGGATTGGGCCGTACTTTGTAGGCCCATTCAAATTTTGGTTTGAACCTAAGTTTAGGCTAAAAAAATTATGTCTCCACCTAAGAATATATATATATATATATATATATATATATATATATATATATATATATATATATATAGACACACACACACACACATACATACATATATATAACTACATTTGTTATATGATAAACTATTAGATTTGGTGCAACATGTAAAGGCTTGAATACTAAAGAAACAAGTTAATCCTTGTACCACTTAACATGCTTCATCATTTTTTTCAAAAAAAAAAAAAAAAAAAAGTGCAGGTCGATCTGGTTGGGCCTAAGCGCTGAAAGATTTCTGTAAGACTGAGCATGTCCTAAGCTCAGCTCAGCCTAGTCCATACCCACCTCTACTAACCAGTCCAAACTTTTTATGCTGTCAAGTTACGAAATTTTAATCAACTGGATAACATGGTTACCAAGCAAGTTGGAGTTCAGGTCGGCCTTGTGAACCCTATGTGATTACTCCATGAATCAATGGATGCTGGGTGATTTCACAAAGTTATACATATAATCTAGGTGAAATGCTTTGTCTATGCATGCTCTTTCTATCACCCACTATAGATTGATGGATAGACCGCTATTGGTGACTGATTTATTTGGAATTCACCATACTCAAGAGGATCCAAAAACGATATGTTTATCTTAGATCTTAAACAAAGATAAAACATGTAGTCCAAATGCTAAACATGTTTGTAATCAATGATCACTATGTCGAATCAAGGTTCCAAATTCCGACATCATCAAACATGGACAAGGGAAAGGAGAGGCTAGCTAGGGTGCATGGAAGACCTACTAATCAAACCCTAATGTCCTTGAAACTTCGAGCAGGCCAACTCAGAAAGAAGGGCTAGAGACAAAACCAAGAATGCATGGGTGGCTCATTGTGTCTCAATGATTAGATGTTAGGGCCTTTGCATGTGCATAGAAGGGTACGTGGTTTGGTCCCGTGGCCTGAAGACAGTGCCTGAGGCCTCGAGGCACTGGACCAGCCATATATATATATACATGCATGGACCCATTAGAACCTCTGGCCCCGTGGAAGAAGAAACAGGGGCTACCAACCCGTGGATACTCGCATCTTGCATGAGTTGTCATTCATTCCAAGGTCACGAGATGGCTGCAGGAGTATTTATTTTAGCCACTGTGGTTGCCAGCCAGCTCTTGCTATTTCTCGCTAGGCAACAAGCTATGGTTCGATCGGGTTTTTTTTTTTTGTTTGTTATTTTTAATCGTGTACTTTGACACTACTCGACCAATTAACTGGCATTTAAGTAGAAAAATAATCAAATAATATATAAATATATGTGGCAAAAATTAATCATGCAACACTTGCTATCTTAATTGTGTTAAACAAAATAAATAATGTTCTGAGGTGATGCATTGAGGCTACACGAAGGTTAAAATGGAAGACTCTCCGATGAACTTCATGGACGCAAATCCCAGGGGGATAAAAAAGTACGACGAGTCTCATGTGTAGCTTCAATTAGCAGTTTTGATATAACGTATCGTTACGTGCCAAGGTTTTTTACACGTTGCTGTGACCGTGTCTATAGAATTGAAGCAGTTTTTCGTGCTTAATTATTTATTTTTTCAATCACTTGCTATCGTAGCAAAACTTAAAGTAAATTCACGGTTGCATGCAGCCGCTCGTAGGAGGAGGTTGTCAACTTGATCTTTGGATTTTTTTTTTCTCTCTCTCCAAATATTTGATTAAGATAATTTTATTAGATAATTCTTCTATTTTATCCTCCTTAGAAAAATCAACAGTGCACGCAATGGATTTTCGGTTTAATACCTTATCGAATCTTCACTTCTTGTTCAGAATCTATTGTTGCAAAACTCTCAAACCGATAACTCTGCTACTTTTGCAAACATTCTAATCTCATCCAAAGTTGAAGGAGTAATAACTAGAATTATTTCTTACCATCTTACATCTCATAAATTTAAAAATGTGTCACCTCCTCTAGTTTAGTCCTCTTTCAATCACTCGCAGCATAGTTTAATTATATCCTTTCGTGTGTTGGCAGCTACGCCTAGAGATAGGGCAGCCTATGTGAGTGACACTTCAAGCTCAAAGCAAACACCGTCTCTTCGGCAATTAAACTTGTTGAGTTTGGATCTAAGAAGTCAATAGCTTTTGAGCTGTCATGCAAAATGGTCCAATCCAAAACAGTGTAGAGTTTGGATTGAGAGGTTAGTGCGGAGACCCTTTCCATTTTTATTTTTATCTTTAATTTTTCCTCCATCAGAAGTGGGAATGCCACGCTTTCGCGTCTGAAAGTGAAAGCACTACTGTGCGGAGGTGCCAATGGGAATGGCGTCAACCATGGTGGACCAGTCCAATAGGCGTTTCAATGGATGCTTCTCTCAAATTCATCCTCGTATATATATCTATTATATTAATTGGTTCTATATATATATGGGTTGTGAGGATGCTTAAAGATGAGTCAAAGTGGGTGCTAATTGCATGCTCATTTCTTCTTTGCCTGGCATCTATCTAATATATAACAAGAAAAAATTATAATTTAAACCGTTTTTATAATTTTAGCTAGGCACTTTGTGTTTATTTTTGCACATAAGAATATTGTGTATATGTCCTTGAAAATTATTATTTTCACAGTACCTGCGCAGGTACTCATATAGCTATTTTAAGTCTAAAATGATACTATTATTTTGTTGTACTGATATTTTTTTTAAAATTCAACATTTAGTTTCTACTGCAAAGAACTATATTATTTTGTATTTCTTTGAAGTTATTAATAAAGGATAATAAAGCCATTTATATTTGAATAATTATTTATTGATATTGTTAGTCAAAATCTAATAAAAAATAATATTGCAAAGATAGGATGATATAAGAGGCATACATATAAATAGTGATCTTAAAAAGTAAATACACGATAAGATATATATGCACGGGCAAAATTATCAATACTTCAAAACAAGGTAGTAGGACGGTACTCTAAAAAATGGCTTCAACATTAGTTATAGTAGTCCATACTGAAACCATATTAGAGCTTCATAATCACAAAACTTTGGCTATTTAGTTATTCCATGGCAAGGAATAAATTAATTAGTTATGTTGATGTCACTTGCATATACATCTTATAAACCATTTTAAATATTCCATCACAAAACAATGGATGAACAAAATTTGTATGATATTACCCTTATTTTCTTTTTCATAGAAACCCATGAAACATAGATGAAGGATTTGGTAGGACCAACACTCTTATACATTCATAAAATTGATACGTACTAAACAGAAATATGTCATTCAATAGGTATGATCGTTGATGATATAAATATGAATATTATTACAAAATAAAATTTTTATTATATATTTTTTGACGTACATTAGATGAGCGCATGCTTTTTTTTTTTTGTGAAATAATAAGTATATAATATTGTAGTGTAAAAAATGAATTATGCATAAGGTATGCCAACCTTCAAAGGTTATTATTATTATTATTATTATTATTATTATTATTATTATTATTGTTGTGTTGATTCCTTCTAGTTATTGTATTTTGTTGAATAATTATCTAGCTGTTTTTGTAAAAAAAAAATTATTTAATTTCTTCTCTCATAATGTGATAGTCCATCTAACCAAGCCATCCTCCCAAGATGACGAACTTATTAAGGTGCCCGTGAGGGATATTTGGAGGCATTCACAACTCACATCCAAATAAAGGCGACTCAAAACACGCGTTTGCGTTAACCACACGCACTCATTGCCATAGCCAATTAGCCTCCATTTGACGCTTTCGATGTTGCACCTTATCACGAGCTTCTGCATAGATTCCTCGATCTATAAATCTACTTCAATTTCCGCGTTACCCCACCACCCCTTCTCCTTCCCCAGCCCATTTTTAATTGAACCTAACGCCATCTCAGGTTCATCTCTTATTGCTCTCAATTTTTATCTCCCCTGCCGACTAGTGTTAAAAAATATGAAGTGCATGCCACCTTTTATTCCACACATATTCCCCACACATTGAGAGCAGGAGCATTCCTGTTAGCCAATAATTCTATGAATATTCCATGGCTCGATCTCCTTGCATTATTACCAGTACCATCTCCCTTTCTACTGGCCTCACTTTTTTTTTTTTTTGAAAAAAAAAAATCCTAATTAAGAAAACAACCCCAGCCCCATTGTTTGCAAGTAATAAATAATATACTTTATTTATTGATTATTCATAATTTTTTCTAAATTATATGTAAAAAATCATTAATAATCTCTAATCTCAGTTTCTATTTTAATTGTGAGTTGCACTCGATTCCTTGAATTGTGGTGAGATTCCACCGTTAAGCCTTGAAAATTAAGGCGATCGAGCTCTTCGATCCGCTATTATTTTCAAAGAGAAATTATCATTAAAACTTAAAAGATTAATCCTTCCACGGTAGTTTTTCCTGCAATCAAATATGAACACATTTTAAGATGAAAGAGAGCATTTCGCCTACCACATACTTTCAGCACATACGTTAATAAGACCGAAAAATATGTGGCACACTATTAAATTAAATAGTACATGGGTTGTTATTACCACTGCAATTATTGCAGCTGTTGTCATTCCTAGTGGTGGTAGTTTTTAACTTATTTGGAGCATTAGAATTTATATGTTGAGTAGTGACAAGTTGCCAGTGATTGCATCCCTTCTGATGATGCAAATAATCCAAGGGACAAGCACTCAAATGGGAATAGGGGACCCGATTAATGTAGTGGCTTTCTTTTTCCACGGGCTATTTTGTTGGTATCTAGAGCAGAAGAATGTTTGGTGTGATAAATTAATAGTGGATTAGCTTGTGCCATCCTATAGTTTCATCAAGCTAAGCTGCATGAACTAGCTCAAGAAAGCACAAATTTGGAACGTACCAATATTTTTCCATTACACTCGGATAAAATAAGGAGGATGATTGGAAAACAGTCGTGTTGATATCTGACTTGCATAGAGAAAAAGGCCTGGCCAGCCATCTCTAGCTCTCTCGAACTGGCTTGCTTCTTCTAGCATTAATTAGAAGCAAAGCTAGCTACTTCTCAATGCCAAAATATTTATGCAAGCATTGCTGTTCATGTACCAATTACATCTAGGATAATAAGAATATTAATTTAAGAAATAAGAACAATGCACCATTTGAAAGTGGAATTATATATCTATATTGTTCCTCTCTTTTCACGAAAATATTTCAATGAATTTACCCACAAGTTTGCGCACCATTTATCACTAGGATAACAAGACAAGGATTTGATTTTCAGCGGCATTGGCTACGGAGTCCAGGTTCCATGTGCTTTTAACCTTCATCTATTTGAAAGTTTACATTCCGCCAATTTAATTGATAGAGTCGGATGGATATAAGATATGGGTAAGAATTATATAGTCTATCTTTTATATCTTTCTTTAAAAAATAAAAGTATATTAATAAACAAAATATTAGTTAATGCCTATTATCTTGTGATTTTTAGTCATCTATGTTTTTTTTTTTTTTTTTTTCACATGCAGTATTAGGCGCTCTACATGATATAATCATGCTAGCTAATCTGTAAATAAAATATGCTTTTGGATAACACATATCACGTGTTTTATTTAGAGCAGATGACAGCTGTAAGCCATCTCCGTGATAATATTTAGAGATATATACTACAAAAGTTTAAGAGAAAATGGGAGGCATTCCAATACTGTATTGCACCAAGGTTAGTTCGGTGATTCCGCGCGGTACATCATTATTCACGAAGGCGTTGTAACTTGAGCAACTCGATATATAGCTCTCAATCAGACATATATTGATGTGCGACCTCCGCCGTCTAAGCAGTACCCAGAAAGAAAGAGAGAGAGAGAGAGAGAGAGAGAGAGATGGTCTCCAGGGAGCAGAAGAAGGCGGCTCTGCATGAGAAGCTGCAGCTCCTTCGTTCTGTTACCAACTCCCATGCAGTAATTTGCTCAAATTTCTGAAACTCTTTGCTCTGTACTGGATTTGTTCTTTCTCTTCTTTTATTCTAATAGCTATGTTTGATTTTGGTTATGTAGATTATGTTGTTATCAAGTGGGAATATTTAAAACCTCCTCCTTTTTCTTCGTCCGCGTCTTCATCTTCTTGTGTGCTATGTTTTCACCATGAATGTTATTTCCTTTCTGATTCTCAATTCTCTATGTTTTATTCCTTAATTGCACATTTCTGAGACCTTTGTGTGTGTGTGTGTGTGTGTGTGTGTGTATGCCATCTCCTATATTAAAAGTCCATACACCTCAACAAAAATTCTTTGCCAACATATATGCTCGTCTTTATGGTTCTCTTTTCCTCTGCCTCTTCAACCATCTGATTATTTGTTTATCAATTTATGCAAATAATGACTAGTTCTTAGAGTTTAGGAAATGAATTTTTTTTTGAAACTTCAGTGTTCAAAACCATCTGTTTATTTATATATCAATTTATGCATAGTATATGATAGACCTTGCAGAAAATGGTACACTGAATTATTTCGTAGGCCAAGAAATGTTACTGTATAATGGCCAATCACAATAAACATACAAGATTGTCACGGTCACAAGGATGCCATTAATTTGTCAACAAAATTCATGATTAAGGTTACTGTAAAATTATGTCCTATTATTAATCCCCGGTACTTTCCCTTTTTCTCATCTATCTCACAGCTTAGCAAAACTTCTATCATAGTAGATGCTTCAAAATATATTCAAGAGTTGAAGGAAAAGGTTGGTGCATGTGCACGGGATGTTGCAGAAGATAACCCCTTGCCTATGGTATATACTTCGATGTCATCCCTTCATCTTATTGGCTTGCTTTATGGCCTTAGCATTCATTAGGTCTTCTTATCCTTTAACCTCCAGCTACATCTTACTTACAGGTTACAGTTGGAACCATGGAAAAGGGTTTCCTCATCAATGTATTCTTAGAGAAGAGCTCGCCAGGCTTGCTGGTCTCTATTCTTCAGGCCTTCGAGGAGCTGGGCCTCGATGTTCTGGATGCTGATGTTTCTTGCGCTGATACATTTCGCCTCGAAGCAGTTGGAGAAGTGAGAAAGAAAAAAAAAAACTCGTTAACTATGCCTATTTTAAGTAAAACGCAAACATATGAAACAAGTCTCTCTCTCTCTCTCTTTCTCTCTCTCTTTCTCTCACACACACACACACACACACACACACACACACACACACAGAGCATGCTCTAGTACATTTTCTTGCACCGGAAATTTGGCTAAGATAAAAACATGGCCTCTAATGTGCTCAAATTGGCACTACAATATTTTTAGCCTTGCTGCCTTGATCATGTGTACTTCAGACATTGTATATAGGTAAGACACCATGAGGCAGCTTTGTCTATAAAGTCCTGCAATTAGTATGCATGTAGACATATATACTATTCCCTTGTGGTACAGTTTTGTCTGTCTAGTTCTATGATAGTATGAATTTCTCCAATCCAGGTAGGGCTTGTTAATTATGTGTAGCCACCCACTTGGTGACACTGTTGTGGATTCTTTTCCTAGACATGCTCAGAATTGTGAGCTTTGTTTGATCATGGTAGTCTGGGGTGTCTCTTTCTCTCTCTCTCCCTCCCTCCCCCCCCCCCCCCCCCCCCCCCCCCCCCCCCCCCAAGGCATGGTTATGGCACAACCTTCACCAAAATGGGTAACCATCATCATGAGTAGTCCAATGCACATAAACATAATGGAGCATAAATGCATCCAGTTTTGAATGTTCACACAGACCTATCCAATTAAATATGATATATATGTATATTAGTATCCAATTACTAATACAGAAAATGGACTATTTATGGACATGAACATGCATACCCTTGGATTCAAGTGTATGCCTCGTGACAGGAGCTGGGGTGCATAGCATGTTAAAACTATTGTTTTTATTGCATAAAGTCACGTAATTTCAGAACTATTTTTTTTATGCATAAAGTCACGTAATGGATGCTATTTTATTGCATGGAGATGCATGTAGAAGTAATTCCCTTGAAAACCTGTGAAAATTTCAGAACTGAAATTTTTTGCAGCATCAAGCTGAGAGCATGGATGCTCAGGTGGTGAGGCAAGCAGTGCTGCAAGCTATTAAGAAATGCACAGAAAGTGAAGAGCAGTAATGACAGTAGAATTCCAGTGCACCAAAAAAAAAAAAAAAGATAGTAGAGGACTTCTGGGCTTTAATTTGTCACAAGCGCAAGCTTGCCTTAGTTTGGATTCTCTTGTTTTAGTGTGGGTTTGGAAAATATGTTCGACGAAGATAAGTTCTCTCTCTTTGGTTAAATTGTATAATGAATATCGATCAATGATATTTACATATATATAATCTTAGAAGTTGAATGGTTTTGTGCTTGGAATCAGCTTGGTGTGACGAGTACCTTGGAAGCATGCATGCAAAGCTAATGCCGTTAGTAAATTTGGATATATATATCAACTAACCTGAAAAGATAAGAAAGGTAGAAAAAGAAAACTTAAGCTCCATTTAGTTTTCAAGAATGTTTTCTACTTTTATTTTTATTTTTAATCTCTAAAAAATATATTAGAAATAAAAATAAAAATAAAAATTTTTTTTATTATAAATAATATTTTTAAAAAAAGAATAGGAAATATATCTTTGTTTTCTACCTTCTTCTTTTTTAATAAAAAAATAAAAATATCTTTGAATTTTTTCAATTATCTTTTTTTAAGTCATCTTTTTTTTTATTTTTATTTATCAAATATATTTTATTTGTATGAAAAAAAAACTAAAAATGAGATTGTTCTTATAAACTGAACATACTTTTAGATTCTTTCATGCAAACCTCAATTCATATTAGCGATACAAAAAAGTGGATCATACAAGATGGTTTTCTATTACTAAATTATTATATAAATTAAAAACTAAGCTGGCTCATTACCATTTCAATTGTGCAATAACAACATATTAGTGAAATCGTTCATTACCCTTTTCTTTTATTCCGTGACATGTATTGGCTATCCATTCTCTCGCATCATTATTTGCTTTGTGATTTTTTCTACTCATATTGCTGGTCATACGTACAAATCACAATGTTTTTTAATAAAATTAAGCTTCAGTTCATACTAATAATGTTGCTGCTAAAATCTGTCCTCCGACTTGGGTATGATCGGGCTCTGGAACGGGCTCCCTCCTGGGTGGACCTGCAAAACAGTCCTCACGCGAGAGGCATTGGGGGTGGCCCTTCGCGGAAGACTCTTCGATGCTCAAGTCAGCGGGGATCGACAAACAACAAACAAGAGGAGAAGGCTCTCGCTGAAGAGTTTCTCCAAGGGTGGCCTTTCGAGAGCTCTGAGCAGAGCGCTAATGGCGGAAAATGGGGAAGCTAAGGCAGAAAGAGAGTGTGCCAGTGAGCAAGTGCGCATACCTGAGGAGTCGACATACGACTCTATTTATATAGGATTACCTGATTCCTTGGGGGCATCGTGGGTCCAAAAGTCGTTAGGATTTGAATCCGGTTTGTTATGAGGTCAGTAAGATTTGCATCTTGTTGGTTAGAGGATTGACGGGGGAGAGCTGGTTGATGTCTCAAGATTTGGCGGGTATATAGGCCCCAGGGCTCTAGGCCACTCTCGCGGGTCCTAGGCCACTCTCAGATATATTTCTGTTTGGAATCTTACGGATTTGAACTCTCCCGCACTGAATTCTGTAGAGGTCCTTGAGTGCCCAGGTCTAGCCAGGGCATAATAATGACTCGGCTGATGAGGCATAGTCGGATAGTTCGATCGGGGCTGAGAGAGACGATATAGCTCGGCTGAGGCCGAGAGATGACATAGCTCGGCTAAGGCCGAGAGATATGATGCGCGCTTTAGGAATTCTTGGCTTGGTGAGGGGCTAAGGCGCCCGATTCACTGAGGTTGACTTATCTTAGGGATATTGTTTAGCACGTGGGAGTCAGGATTGATCCTAGCCCCCTTGCACGATTATTTATGCAATGATGATTTTACCCCTCAACACATGCCTCCCACTCCCTAATTCGAAGCGTAGGTTCGGGCGTAGGGAGTATAACTCGGGTGACATGATTTGAGTGGGTTTGGATTTGACAGCCGTGTAATGGTCTCTGATTAGCGCCGTGTGGCTGTCTTGCTTTTACGGAATGGAACCGTCACTTTCTAGGGGCAACGGTTGGGGGAGCGCCACACAGCAAATCCTGTTTTCACGGTGCCTGTAGCGGCGGTCCGGGCATTTCGATCGAGACGCCTTATCTTCTTCTTTTTGAGGCGGTTTCCTTTGGGGGAAGCAAAGTCAAAGCAACGCTATTCCCATTCGTGGCGTCCCTTCATTCCTTCCTAGAGAAATTTGTCCCCTTATTTTCTTTGCAATCTTGCTCGGTGTTTCTTCCAGCCAGCAGAATGATGAGACCCAACGACATGGTTTCAGAAATCACCACTGAGGAATTGGGAAGACTCCGCCAGAAATATGGAATTTCCTCGGATATCGTTCTGCGACTGCCGAGGCCCGAGCGCAGGTTTCGCAGGAGCTGGAGCATGGGGTCTTTCTTTATGAAGACAGCTTGAAGGCAGGCCTCCGGTTTCCTCTCCATCCCATGGTGAAGGAGATCATGAAGTTTTATAATATCTGTCCGATAATAGTGGCTCCTAACAGCTGGCGAGTATCATCGGGTTTATCTCGATGTGTAGCCGAGTTAGGTAACAGCAACTCTGTCCCTGTTCTGCGCTTGTTACCATCTGATGCCCGGGAGGAACTCGGAGTGGTCCTATATCGAACCTCGGAAGTCATTCGGGATGATCATGGATAAGCCATCATCCATAAAGGATGGAAGGTCCGATTCTTTATCGCTGAAGGAAACATCAGTTCCGACCTCCCGCGGGGATGGGGAAACCCTACCAGGGATATGGAGGCGCATCCAGCCTTATCGGAACGGAAGAAGGAGGATCTAGGGGTCCTCACCAGCGGTCGAACGTTCTCGGCTATTGTTTTACTGTCGGAGGAGGCCCTTTGCGATGCTGGGCTTAGCCCCATCGATAGGCAGGGTAAGCCCCTTCCCTTTCTATGTTTTTTCTTTCTTTGGGGTAGATATACCAGGTTTGACTAGTTGCTCCCCATGTCTGCAGCCAAGAAATTGAGATGGTGGGCCGCATACAGAGGGAGTTGGGCAAGCACCCAAGAGAGACCAACAGCGCAGAGAGGCCCAAGCCCAAGAAGAAAGTCCGTCTCTCCGAAGAGCGCTCGCCAAAGGTTGAGCGAGTTAAGGTCAGCCTGCGCTCCTCACCGTTGAAGAAAGGAGGCGTCGAAGCGCCGACGATGGAAGAAGGGTTCTCTCCATTGGGGGAAGAGGCAGTAGCCACGATGAAGGAGCATAGAGCGAGGAGGACTCAGAGAGGGTCGCCGAGATCCCCTCCTCTGGTGGTGGAGATAGATAGCCCGGAGGAGGCTGTCGGAAGTTTAGGGTGAGCCTGTTGTTGAAGGGCCTCCCTCGGATGGGTTAGAGGGTGATGACGTCGGGCCAAAGGCAGTGGATGTTCAGGAGGAGTTTCTTGTCGGAGGGGTTCCTCTTGAGGAGGCTGGAGGTGCTGGTGAACAAGTTGAGGCTTCGGGGGAGTCCGCGTGGGAGTAGCAGGCGCCAGCGATTGAAGAGGGGCCTTTGGGCGGACAAGACGATGACCCTCCAGCCGAAGTTTCCCTGTTGAAGCCTTGGGAAGATTGAGGCTGGGGTTGGCCAAGGTATCTGATGAAATGCAGGCCAGGCTTTTGCTGAGGAGGCTAGGAGATTGAAGGCTCCTCAGTCTAAGATTGTTCGGGCTGGTTCCTCGGACAGGCTGCCTGGTGGCCCAGACTCGGATATCGAGGAGGTTTTTCTGCCTTGATGAAATTGACATTACATCCAAGCGCAGGTCCCTCGATGGACGAGTTCGCATACCTGGACCTTACCGATGCCGCGTTTGGTTAGCAGAACATAGCGAAGGACGTTCACCTTCTCCGTGACATCGATAATTCCACCCTAATGGGGTTAGCTAGGTCCTACACCTCCCGTGTGAGTTGCAATTCTAGAGTATCAGGTGTTTTTGGCGAACTTGATCGTTCTTCCTTACTTGTTTTTGTTCCACAGGGTGCTCTGATCAATAGGGTTTGTGCTGGCACTTGAGCCTGGCGATAGAGGCCAGCATTCAGGCCAAGAGAGTCAGCTCCGAGCTTTGACTGCGAGCAGCGGCATCTGACAAATTTGAGCAGGTTCTGGACGTTGTCAATAAGAAGTTGGAGATGGTGAGGGGATTGCATCAGGTCACCCTCAACGACACGTCCAGGTTAAAGCTCAAAGTTAAGGAACTGCGCAGGCTCCAGGCGAGGTATGATGAGGCACGCTCAAAGCTATCGCAAATCAAATATCGCTATACTGGAGAAATGGAATCCACCAGGAAACAGTTCAATGAAAGTCGAGATAGACTGAGGCGAGAGGCTGCCGAGGAGAAGAATCGCCTGAACAGGATGCTCGGTGAGTCGAAGGAGAAGGTTCAGAATCTCAATCAATGCATCGTAGCCAAGGATGATAGGATTAAATGGACCAGGAGAGGTTAACCCAACTTGATTGCGAGCTTTCCTAGGCCTGGAAGAAGCTGATAATAAGCAATCGAGGATTGATGACCTCAAGGGCAGAATCGAGCAGGTTAAAGCTGATAAACTAAGGGCCCTTGGCGAGGTCAAGGAGTTGACTGAGAAGTTAGCCAGGCAGGAGGAGGAGGTATGACACGTCTTTTAAACTTCTCCCATTAACTCGCTATTGCATCGGCTAATCTTGCATTTGCAGATGGAGAGGGCGAAATTGGAGGGCCGAAACCAACTAAAGATCCTGCAAGAGGAATGTCGTTGAGTAAAGAGAGGAGCTTAGAGCTCGAAAGGCCAGTCGCTGAGATCGAGGAGCAAATGGGCTTGCTTCGGGGCGTAGAGGATGCGACCTACGCCGAGGCTTTCCAGCTCGGTGAGGAGGAGACCCGAACTAAGATAGCCCGGAAGCATCTGGAGTGGGACCTCTCTTTCCTGGATGTTGAGGCTTGTGAGGCCTGTACCCCGGGGCTGAAGAAGATGAATATGACGATGTCTCAGACATTGACCTGGACGCTATCTTGGGTTCAAGTGAGGGTACAGCTTCTGAGGGACACTTCAAGCCTGATGCCGAAGGAACGATGACTTTTGAAGTGGGCGAAGCGAGCCGAGCCTCTCTGAGTGTTGTTGAGGGCACTGCTGGAACTAATCCAGCTCTTGATCCTTGAGGATCATTGGTGTGCTTTTATTTTTCAGATATGTAATTCGGTCAAAATTTTTAATGAATGGGTATTTTGTCTTCATCTGCTTACTTGCCTCTTTTGGCTGATCTTCTATCCGAAGTTTTCTTATGGCTACGAACGAATTATGACTCATTCACTATCTTGGGCTGGTTGGCTCGGACTTAAGCAAATATTTTGGTTGAGGCCGAGGTATCGGGATAGCTTAGTTTGTCCGAAGCAAAGAAATTGGCATGCTTTGGCCGAGGTAAGGGAACTTCGCAAGTTCCAGCCGGGGTGTAATGTATCACACGGTTTGGCCGAAGTATAAAGAGTGCTTCGTTGTTGTTGAGGCGTCGACAACTATCTCAGTCCGGATCGAAGCGAAAGATAATGTTCAGTCATGCTGCACTGAAAAGATACTTCGGTTTATTCCGATGTATAGAGGCAATTTTGGCCTTAAGCGGGAGCATAGGGCAATGTCTCGGTTTATGCCGAGACATAACGGGCAGTTGGGCCAGAGCGGAGATATCAAGGCGCCTTATTGAAGAGTACTTGGCTCCTGCGCCTTTTTATTATTCTGCCAGCATTTTGTCTTTTCCAAGATGAGCTGATCTTCTTTCGCCGAAATGGATAATACGGTCCTGTAACCTGCAAAAGGTTGCCTCTATTTTCTGGGGTCGTTTATCCGTCGATCTTTTCCAAGGTACGACATAGACGCTGACTTGCCATTGGAGGGCATCGTTTTCGCTGGGCAATTTTCCAGGCCTGCCCGTATCTCAAGGATCAGCGGGCGATCCCCTACATTTAAGGCTCTCGATTTGAGATCGGGGGAAAATCTTTTGGCATGCATCATAGCTCGGGCAACGTGTTTGGCGCGCACTGAAGAGCACTCTTTTCATCTTCGGAGGCCACGTGGCCATGTGGGTAGGGCGTTTTGAATCTTGGGGCTTTTCGCTCTGATAGCTTCTCCCGGTTTGTTTGCCTATAAAACGGGAGGAGAGGGCCATTTTAGGCCATCCTCCAAGGTTTTCTTCCCTGTGAGTTGTGAGAGTTTTCATGATGCTGTGTCCCTTGGGCTGAGAGTGGGGGGACTGAGTTTTCCTTTTGCAAGTCGTCTTCCCCCGGATAGCTGGAGTGATGAAGGAGTCGCTGAAGAGCAACTCATCCTCTAGAGAGGAGTTTCGGAGATCATATGGAGAGCACACAGGAGGTCCACAGGGATCACATGGAGAGCACACATACGCGCTTCCTGTGTGTCCTTTGTGGTTTGCTATGGGGGTCGCAGGGTAGAAAGTGCACATGTACCCCCGTAGCATGCGCGGACTTTTCCTTCTCCCTCGGGCTGGATGTTTAGCCCCTCTGCACGGGGAATCTTTTGAGGGGGGAGATGGTGTGTTGTCTGCTAATACATTGCCTTTTGACTTTGGTGGTGACTAGCAGACTAACACCCGGCCTGGTGCGAGGATCAACAGGTCTTTTGACCTAGTTGTGATCCTCTAACATATCCGTTCGAGGGATCGATGGATGGTTTCCTTGCTCAATAGGGCTCATCCGCTCCTTCTGATTTCTCTGATATCTTGGGTCGACGCCGAGATATCATTATTAACCAAAGCTGGTCACAACAGTCAGGCCGAGCCATTTGTTCATCTTTATTTCTTGTGCTATGATGCACTTGTAATGCCTCTTCAGAGGTTGTAATCCCTTTCATTGGTAAAGAAATAAAGAAGCTTTTACTCTTTCTTCTTTTAGCACCTGCTTCTTTTTCGATGTGATTGTGCTTGAGAGTTACTACTCCCATATCATGTTTTTGGGTCATGGCATATTTCGGCCGCGTTCTTGCTATCTTATTTTGCTTAGACCAATGTTCGGTCCTCAGTGGAGGAAAGCGTTTGTCCCTGTTCGGGTCAGAGGTGGACCTGGGCGGTCCCGGGACTCATGCGGCAAGCATGATCCCGTTTGTAGAACGAAGTAGGTATTTCTTCGGAAAGGGATAGCTCGTATGTCTTTTGGTCGAGTAGAAGGAGGTTGCTTACTTCTGCCGAAGTATCATAGGGTGTCTTAGTTGTGTCAGAGAGTTTGAGAGATTACTCATCTAGACCAGAGCTTTAGATAACTTTTTAAGAGTATGTCGTTTGATTCGGCCGAGGTTTCAGATAATCACTCGGTTGTGGCCGAGGCTTCAGAATATCACTCGGTTGTTGCCGAGGCTTCAGAATATCGCTCAGTCATTGCCGAGGATTCAGAATATCGCTCGGTCATTGCCGAGGATTTTTGATAGTTTACTTGGTTCTTACTGCAATTGTGGATTCAGGTGCGGATGGCCAAAGAGGATGGGGGCTACCCAAGCGATGGAGGGGGCGCCTGAAGCCTGTAAATCGGCCACTCTCAAGAGGGCGAGCTATGTTGCTCAAGTGTTGGCTACTGGTACATTATTTCCTTCGCGTTTTTTCGAGGATGCCTGATTCGAGGAAATCTGGCAGATTTTCGAGGATATTTACTTCGAAAATGATCCGGCAGATTGGAGGGAGTCTAGTCCTGAGAAGGGAGCTCCTTGAGCACCTCAATGTTATTAATAATCCTCTTCGACGAGGGGCGGGACTCTTCGTTTCCCGCAAGCGTCCACTAAGGTGGTGACACATGGCAATTTTCCACGGGCTGAGATTAATGGCTCGAACGATCGAAATATTTACCAGGAGCGGTTTAAATACAAATGAGAAGGATGCCTCTGTTAGTCATCTTTTTAGCCAATCTTCCAAGAATTCTGGGTTCTGAGATGGCGTCTGGAGGTGAGGGGCGATCAACTGTGGTGCCGAGCAGCAGCGCTAATGGCCATGAGGGGTCCCAGGGGAGCCGCGTTATGGTGACCGTCGACGGGGAGGCCCTGGCATCAATGTTCGTGGATCACGAGTGGCTTCAGAAGGCGGCGAACAATATCTGGCCGTTTCTATAAGGGAAATCGAGCTCCTTCGCCGTGCCAACGATCGGCTGGAGGGGAAAGTAGCATCCCTTCGACGTAAGGTTGCCGAGTCAGCTCGGCGTGGGGAGGGTTCGGCGGCTCCCGGAGAAGATGATAAGGCCCAGTGAGGCTTATGTACTTTTTCTTTCTTTTTGCCCTTTTTGTGATGAATAAAAAGGAGGATTTCTGCAACTTTTGTGTCCACCATAATTTCCAAATGTTTGTTCTTATCATTCGGCCTTGGCCGAGATTTTTAATAAGTGACGCTCTTCGGCTCTGGCCGAGGCTTTTAATAAGAAATGGAGATGCACTTCGGCTTTGGTCGATGCTTTTATTCTTTGGTACCGGGGGCTTGTAAGCTGCCCAAACCTTGGACAAAGTTTCTTCATCATTCGGTCCGGTCGGGGCTTGTATCCTGCTCAAATTTGAATGATGTTTTAGAGACCATTTAGTCCGGCTGGGGCTTGTAAGCTGCCCGAATCTGAACAAAGTTTTGCAGACCATTTGGTTCAGCCGGGGCTTGTAAGCTGCCCGAATGAACGAAGTTTTGGAGACCATTTGGTCCGGTCGGGGCTTGTAAGCTGCCCGAATCCGAACGAAGTTTAGAGACCATTTGGTCCGACCGGGGCTTGTAAGCTGCCCGAATCCGAACGATGTATCATGATATTTTACTTGGCCCTGCCAAGGTACAAAGATTTGATTCGAGGCTTGGCCCTGCCGAGGTTCTGAGATTTGACTCAAGGCTCGGCCCTGCCGAGGTACAGAGATTTGATTCGAGGCTCGGCCCTACCGAGGTTTGGAGATTTGGCTCAAGGCTCGGCCCTACCAAGGTACGTAGATTTGATTGAGGTTCGGCCCTGCCGAGGTTTGAAGATTTGGCTCAAGGCTCGGCCCTGTCGAGGTACGGAGATTTGATTCGAGGCTCGGCCCTGCCAAGGTTTAGAGATTTGATTCAAGGCTCGGCCCTACCGAGGTACAGAGATTTGATTCGAGGCTCGGCCCTACCAAGGTTCGGAGATTTGATTCGAGGCTCGGCCCTACCGAGGTTCGGAGATTTAACTCTAGGCTCGGCCCTGCCGAGGTTCGGAGATTTGGCTTGAGAGATAGCTCGGTTGTGTTGAGAATGGATGTGTAAGAGACATCTATTTTCTATTACGAGCTTTCAGAAAAAATGACCATAGCGGTTGTGCCGCGGAGAATAGAAACAAGATGTCAAAGCTGTAAATGGGGCAAGTCTATAGAGAGCATACTCTATTGGTGATATATGCGGAGGTTATCCAAACTCCATGTCCGGGGCACGAATTTTTCGTTCAAATCCTGGAGCTTGTAGGTGCCGGGTCCGACAACTTCTGCCACTTGATAAGGGCCTTCCCAATTTGGCGACAGCTTTCCTTGCTCCAGCGGTTTGAAAACAGACGCTTTCCAGAGGACGAGGTTACTGGGCGAGAAGGATTTTGCCTTTGACTCTGGAGGCGTGGTAATGAGCCACTCTTTGCTGGTATGAAGCTACTCTGATTCGAGCTTTCTCTCTGATCTCTTCTACCAGGTCGAGATTGGTGCGAAGTTGCTCGTCGTTAGCTTCCTCTGAGTAGCTCTCCACTTGCAGAGAAGGGAGTCCTACCTCCACAGGGATGACGGCTTCCGTGCCAAAGGCCATCCGAAACGGGGTCTCGCCGGTGGGGATTCTCTGGGTAGTGCGTTAGGCCCATAGGACGTGATAAAGTTCGTCCGCCCATCTGCCTCGGGCTATGGTGAGCCAAACTTTGATCCCTTGAAGCAAGGTCCGATTAGTTACTTCGGCTTCCCCATTGGCTTGTGGATGCCCCACCAATGTAAGGCGGTGGCAGATCCTATGTTCCTTGCAGAAACCTTGGAACTTTGGGTTATCAAACTGCCTACCATTGTTAGTGATGATTGTATGCAGAAGGCCGAAGCGGTAGATAATAGATCTCCACACAAAGTCCCTAGCCCGAGCTTCGGTTATTTGGGCAACTGCCTTAGCCTCCACCCACTTGGTGAAGTAGTCGATGGCGACAAACAAAAATTTTCTCTGCCCAGTGGCGAGGGGGAAAGGGCCAAGAATATCCATCCCCCACTTAGCAAAGGGCCAAGTGGAGGAAATAGGGACTAAATTGGCAGAGGGGAGCCTCTGGATGTTGGAGTGTCTCTGACATGAGTCACAAGCTCGGACGAGATCATCAGCATCTTTTTGCATAGTGGGCTAATAGTACCCCTGGCGCAGCACCTTGTGGCATAGAGATTGACTTTCCAGATGGTTGCCACAAATTCCTTAATGTACCTTCCAAGAGCATAATCAGCTTTAGATGGGCGAAGGCACTTGAGCAATGGCATGGAAAAGGATCGCTTATAGAGCTGGTCATCGACCAATAGATAGTGGGCAGCTTGCAATTTCAGCTTTCTTGCCTCCTTACGGTCGGCTGGGAGTGACCCTTCTTTGAGATACCTCGAGATGGGACGAACCAGGATGGCTCGGTCTCAATCTGCGTCACTCGGTCTGCCTCCGCGATGCTAGGCTTTTCTAGGATTTTCAGGGAAAACTTTCATTTGACACTCATTGATTCCGCAGTCGCCAGTCGGATAATAGATCGGCACGGGCATTCTCGGATCTGGGATCTGGATAACTTCAAATTCAGAGAAGTGGGAAAGCAAGTTCCGCACCTGCTGGAGATATCGAATCATGTTTGGCTCCCGGGCCTTAAACTCACCCCGCACGTGACCAGCCACCAATTGAGAGTCGGTGAAGGCATTTAACTTCTTCACTTTGAGGTCATGGGTGATTCGAAGTCCAGCGAGCAGAGCTTCATACTAGGCTTCGTTATTGGAGGCTGGAAGGAGAAGCAAACTCTATACTCGAAGGTAGCCCCTTTTGGGCTGTGAGGATTAGGCCAGTGCTTGAGCCACCGATTTGGACGATCTATCGACGTGGAGCAGCCACAGGGCATCAGGCTTCGGTTGCTCAGGGGAGTCTGGAGTGGAACCATCCTCCGGGATAGTACATTCAAGGAGGAAGTCAGCTAGAACCTGGGCCTTGATGGCCGGATGAGGCTGGTATCGGATGTCATTTCGCTTAGTTCGATGGCCCATTTAGCCATCCTTCATGATGTCTTCGGGCGATGAACCACCACCTTGATGGGTTGGTCGGTGAGAACTATCACAGAATGTGATTGGAAATATGGCTGTAGCCTCCGAACCGACGTTACCAGGGCCAAAACCAACTTCTTGATCCGGGTGTACCTTGTCTCAGCATCCCAGAGCAGTTTGCTGACATAGTAGATCGTCTTTTGGGTCTTTTCTCTTCTCTGACCAAAACTGAACCAATTGTGCCTTCTGAAACTGCCAAATACAGGAATAGCATCTCTCCCGAGTTGGGGCTGCTGAGGAGGGGTGGAGAGTCGAGATACCTCTTGAGGTCCTTGAATGATTTCTGACACTCGGGAGTCCATTGAAAATTCTTGGTAGATCGGAGAGCTTTAAAGAAAGGGAGGCACCTTTCGGCCGATCGAGCTACGAAGCGGTTGAGGCCGCGATCCTTCCTGTCAGGCGTTGGACCTCTTTGATAGATGTTGGGGGTGTCATTTGCTGAAGGGCTTGAGTCTTCTACGGGTTAGCTTCAATGCCTCGCTGAGAAACCATGAAGCCCAGAAACTTCCCAGAATTGACACCGAAGGCACACTTTGTTGGATTGAGCTTCATCCGATATTTTTGGAGCATCGTGAAGCTCTCAGAGAGGTCCTCAATGTGCTGGGATGCTTCTTTGCTTTTGACCAGCATGTCGTCGACATATACCTCCATGTTTTGGCCAATTTGCTCCTTGAAGACCTTGTTGACCAGCCTTTGGTAAGTTGCACCTGCATTCTTTAGACCAAAAGGCATGACACGGTAGCAATATGTACCTCGATCGGTTATGAAGGCGGTCTTTTCTTCATCCTCAGGCGCCATTCGGATTTGATTGTAGCCGGAATAGGCGTCCATGAAGGTTAGCATCTGATGCCCTAAAGTAGCATCTACAAGCTGATCGATCCGAGGGAGAGGAAAGCTATCCTTCGGGCAGGCTTTATTGAGGTCGGTGAAGTCGATGCAGATCCGCCATTTGCCATTCTGTTGGCCCAGATGGCAACCCAAGAGGGGGGGTTAAATTAGGTTCTTAAAAATTTTAGCCTTTTAAACTATTGGCTTTGAAATAATTAAGTGCAGAATAAATTTCAATCACAAATTAAGAGATAGAGAGAGAGACAATTAAAGCACGACAAACACAAGATTTTATAGTGGTTCGGTGTATCCAACACCTACGTCCACTCTCAAGTTCCACTTGGGTCCACACTATAATCAACTAGATTACAGCCGAGTTGTTTTATAAGATCACAACTCAAAACTTGTTGTTTCCCAGGGATCACAACGAACCCAGCTGGTTTTCCGAGCTCACCAGCACAAAACCATAACACAAGCTAATCTAGCTTGTCCCGAGGTATACTACATCCACTAATTCAATCCCCCTGATTGAACTAGCAAAACCAAGAAAGAATAATGTTTACAATAACACACAGCTCCTTAAATGAGCAAATATTCAAAGTAAATAAACAAGTTTAGAAAAGCCTGATTTGAAGATGATTGGATTTGAGCTTTTCTTCTTTTCCTCTTCTCTTTTGAGATGTTGAATCAAGCCTCAGCTCCGATTCTTCACAGATGTTGCAGATGAAAGTTGGGAAATCACAAAAACAGGCTTTTTCTTCTTTTGGAAAATCCTCCAATTTTTCAAGTTGAATGCCTTGGATTTCTCTTTGAGCTTTTTGGAGTGGAAGAATTTGAACGTGATTCTTTTCTCTTGATTTCTTGCTCAAGACCTCTCGATTTTTTCAATATGATTTCTCTATATTTTCTTTTTCTTCTTTTTTTTTTTTTCAAACGAACGCTCTTCCCCCTTTTATAGATTCCGTTTAATCCATTTTTGGGTGTGAAACTAGCCGTTGGAATGTACCTGGAAAGTTTTTCATACATGAAATATAGCCGTTAGGGGTTAGGTAAAGAAAATATTACCGTTTGAGCTGATCTGGCAATTTAAAATCCGTTCCTGACAGGTTGGAGTCGGCTCCAACTTTTCAGGTGTCGGCTCCAAGTCGTGTATCCAAAAATAGAAAGTTCTGAGCTCGTTGAGGAGTCGGCTCCAAAAAAGTAAAGTGTCGGCTCGCCATGTTCAGGTGTCGGCTCCAAAAGACTGTAAGTGTCGGCTCCAAGGTAGTCAAAAATCATGCGTTCTGTCCCCGTGTCGGAGTCGGCTCCAGACACTGTAAGTGTCGACTCGAAACTCTGGGTCGGCTCCGAAACTCTGGGTGTCGGCTCCGGACCGTATCAAAAATCAGAAAGACATTTGATTGGCCATGGGGTCGGCTCCAGACTTTCTAGGTGTCGACTCCAGGCTCTGAATTTTGAAACTTACCTTTGGCACTTGATTCAAAACACGTTTCTTGATGCCTTTTGATTAAACAAATATTTTTAAGCCCTGAAACACTTGTTAAATTTATTAGTAACACAATGAATATACTCAATTCCTTTATTAATCATCAAAATCAATAATTGGGTCAACAATCTCCCCCTTTTTGATGATTATAAAAACATTGAGTATATGCATAGATTCTCAAATCAAAATTTTCAAAGATGTGATCCTCACAGGTAAGCTCCCCCTGAATAAGGTAGCTCCCCCTATGAAGTTCAATTTAACAATTGTTCTTCCTTTTGCTTTACATTTTAGTGTTTGATACCTAGAATTCAGTTATATCAATTTTCACTTAAGCTTATTTAAATTAATGCATATCCAAAATAATTTAATACCAATCAAAGCATAACTAATCAATGCATATACGACATAACTTTCTCCCCTTTTTTGTAATCAACAAAAAGATTAAGAAGAGTAAAATGATAAAATTGATAGATCAAAAGATAATTTCATTACATCAAAAAGTCAGGTATTACAAAGTGAAACTGAACTTGTCAAACATCAAACTTCATTACATGAAAATTTAAAGATAAACATACATCAACTATTCTTCATTAAAACAAACATCAAACTACATTAATAAAGTCATTCATACAAGATAATCACGATTAGTTCTAATAATCCTGTAATGTCTTCTAAATTCTTCCCATCCCTTCACTCTGAGTCGCTACAAATTCTTTTAATCTTCTGTCAACAAATGACATGCAGTCATGATCTTATCTTGAAGTTCAGCATTGCATCTGGAGTAGGTTTCTGAGTCTCCACAAATATCCTTAAGTTCTTCAAATATGTTCTTTAGATCATTCCTTAAGGATTCAGCAGATGAGCCAAGAGTGGACTCAATTTTTCCAATGCGATCATCCAAAGAATAAAGGTCTCTTTAAATTCATAAATTGACTGTCAAACTCAGTCTTCATTTCTTCCTTCTGAGCAGCAAGTAGACTTTTAAGTTGCTCCAATTGAATGTCTGAAAATCCGACAGATGAAGTAGATGGAGGTACCGGAACTGGAGCAGGAGCAGGACTGCCAGGCTGTGGAGAAGGAACCCTCACAGACGGACCAGCCTCAAAAGGTGCTGAAGACCTCATTTCAGTGGCTCTCTCATCCAAACTGCCTTTCCTCTCCCATTGTCCATTAACCTTCACAAATCCCATCCGATGAACTGTAGCCAAACTATAGTAGTCAGTATGCCTAAGGTTCTTGGAAGGCTCATTATCCAAAATCACAACTCCTTGGCTCCTGAAAACCATAGTCAAAATCATACCGTAGGGTAGGGAAGATCTCCTTTTTCCTCCAGCCTCGGCCATATAGAAAATCATCATTGCAGCAAGGTTTATGGGTTGACCAGTCAACACACTATCCATCACCACTATGTCTCGCTCCGAGACATACTCAAATCGTCCGGTCTTAGGGAATAAAATTCTGCTGCAAATATTATGAAGTAACCTCAACTCCAAGGGCAATTGGTTAGCCCTAACCTCTTCAAATTCTGTTACTTCTCTCCCTAACATCCTTGACAGAGCATCTGACCTCTCACTGTGAATATCTGCTGCTAATCCGATGATAGGAATGCTTAGAAGATTTCCTAATTTCTGAAAAGTAAGGTGGACTCTTTTACCTCTAACAGAGCTTACGATCCCACCATCACCTCTTGACAAATTGAAGTAGAACTCCTTGACTAGGGCCGGATAGGTAGGAACATCTAATGAGCACACTTTATCCCAACCTAGCTCTTTGAGTTGATTTCCAATTGAAAAACCCTCGGACTCAAAGAATTCGAAATCGACCTTTCTACCCATGGTAATTACTCTCCCGGCTAAGGTGTCTACCTGAGGAGAAGAAGGGCCTGGATTGTCCGATTGGGTTGCAGAATCCTCGCTCGGAGACGGCTCGCGACGGGTCGCCTCGCCGAACGCTTCCCAGTCATCACGGGCGCTCCAAGTACAGATCCTCTCCGCTTAGGTGCCATTTAGATCCTTAGGAAAGTTCGAATAGAGTGGAATTTGAGTTGGGGAGGTTTTGAGAGAGTTTGGGAAGAGTTTGGTTAAGGATTGAAAACGAATGAAATGACGAAGGTGTCGACTCTGCCCTAATAAAGTCGATTTGGGACCCCCAGGTGTCGACTCCCGCAAAGTCGGGTGTCGACTCCAAATCGCTAACACAGTCAGCGCTCGAACTGGAGTCGGCTCCACTTATACGGGTGTCGGCTCCAAGGTCAGGGACCGAGAGCGACACAGACGAGGTGTCGACTCCTCAAACTGAGGTGTCGACTCCACTGACAGTATCAGAGAAAAACAACTGAGATTCAAACATCTGAAACTTGTCAAAATAGGTTCAATAAAATTTTAAAAAATCTTTGGAATATGAAGAATCAAATTGCTCAGATGACTAGATAATTTGTCCTTAAAATTATGAAAGGAATATCAAGAAATTAATAGAAATCTAGATAGTCATTCCTTAGAGTTTCAAAATCATTCCAAAGGGTCACAAATCCCTAATTCACCTCTAAGATAACAAAATCTCTCTTCACTTAAAGGTTTTGTAAATATATCAGCTAATTGTTCTTCAGTATTAACATAATCAAGACAAATTTCATTATTAGCTACATGTTCTCTTATAAAGTGATATCTAATTTCAATGTGTTTTGTTCTTGAATGTTGAATTGGATTTTTTGTTAAATTTATTGCACTCGTATTATCACATCTAATAGGAGTTTTATCAAGTGTTATGCCATAATCTTCAAGTTGTCTCTTAATCCAAAGGATTTGAGCACAGCAACTTCCAGCTGCAACATATTCTGCTTCAGCAGTTGATAATGCAACCGAATTTTGCTTTTTGCTAAACCAAGAGATTAAGTTACTTCCTAAAAATTGACATGCACCACTTGTGCTTTTTCTATCTAGTTTGCATCCAGCATAGTCAGAATCAGAATATGCAATCAAGTTTAATGTTGAGTCT
>UESW01004830.1:402267-433091 GCA_900491605.1 Calamus simplicifolius | reverse complement strand
TATAATTAATTCTTTTGGATGACCATAGGCATATCTCCAATCTCTAGGAAGATCTACATCATTATGATTTGCATCAACAACATCAACACTAGGAGAATCATCATCTTTAACTTCTTGTTCATGATCTGAAGATACATTTATATTCAATTTTTCAATGTCTGTTTCTAATATGTTTGTATCTTCCTCATCATCAATCTTTCCTGAACTCGATGCTAAAGATTCATCAAAAATTACATGAATAGATTCTTCTACAATTAAGTTTCTCTTGTTAAACACTCTATAGGCTTTACTAGATGTTGAATATCCTAAGAAAATGCCTTCATCAGATTTTGCATCAAATTTTCCTAGATTATCTTTACCATTATTATGAATGAAACATTTACAACCAAATGCATGAAAGTAACTTATGTTTGGTTTTCTATTGTTCCATAGTTCATAAGGAGTTTTCTTAATGATTGGCCTAATTAAAGCTCTATTAAGAATGTAGCATGCCATGTTTATAGCTTCCACCAAAAGTATTTTGGTAGGTTGCTTCACATAGCATGGTACGGGCCATGTCTTCTAAAGTCTATTTTTTCTTTCTACAACTCCATTTTGTTGTGGTGTTCTAGGTGCTGAAAAATTATGATGGATGCCATTTTCAATGCAAAAGTTTTCAAATAAATAATTTTTAAATTCAGTTCCATGATCACTTCTAAGAGACACTATAGTGTATTTTTCTCATTTGTGACCTTCTTGAAGAATTTCAAAAATAATGGAAAGGTCTCATCTTTATGAGCTAAAACAATACCCAAGTGTATCTAGAAAATCATCTACAATCATAAGACCATATTTCTTTCCTCCTAGACTAGTGGTTCTAGTAGGTCCAAAAAGATCCATGTGAAGTAGTTCAAGTGGCCTAGAAGTGGAAACAATATTTTTTGTTTTGAAAGAGTTTTTAGTTTGTTTTCCAAATTGACATACATCGCAAATTTTGTTATTTTCAAAATCTAGTTGTGGAAGACCTTTTACTAAATCCATTCTAATTAATTTTGAAATTAGGTGTGTGCTTGCATGACCTAATCTACGATGCCATAACCAACCAATCTCATTCATATTAGCATTATTAGCAACTAAGCAATGATTACTAGTAGACAAATTGTCTAAATCAATCAAGTATACATTGCCATTTCTATTTCCAGTAAAAACAATGCTATTATCAATGGGATTAGAAACAGTGCAGATAGAAGCTTCAAATGATACTTTAAAACCTTTATCACATAATTGACTAATACTAATTAGATTATGTTTTAAACCATTGACATATAAAATATTTTCAATATATGTGGAGGGAGTTATTTGAATTTTACCAAACCCCATGATTTGGCCTTTGCCATTGTCACCAAACGTAACAATCCTCCTCTTTTGCTTTCAAGGGTGATGAATTGATCCTTGTCACCGTCATGTGTCTTGAGCAGCCACTATCGAGATACCACTTTCGCTTTGCTCTTTTGGCCGCAAGACACTCCTGCAAAAATGATCAAGTCTTATATTTAGGTACCCAAGCCTTCTTGGGTCCTTCATGGTTAGTAGTATAAAAGATTGTTCCTTTGGGAACCCATATTTTTCTTCTTTACTACTTAAATTCTTTTTACTATTTCTTGCCTTACATTCATAGGATTTATGGCCTTTCTTGTTACAATAATACATGTAACATCATCTTTATTTGGTTCTTTTCTGAAAAAGTTTTTGACAAACTTTTGTTTTATGTTAGGCCTATATCCTAATCCAGCCTTATCAAATATAGCTCTTTGATTACTCAATAATAAATTAAGTTTTTTAGAACTATTAGTGAATTTATCAATAATATTTTTATATTTATCAACTTCCTTCTTTAATTTATCATTTTCATTGGAGATTGATTCTCTTTCTTTTGTCAAATTATCATTTTCAGATTTCAGCATCTCAATCTTATGAGTAAGATTATCTTTTTCTTTAATAAGAATTAAATTATCATTTTTTAAAAATTTGTATTTCTTTTTCAAGGCTTTAAAATCATCAACTAGTTCATTAAAAGCTTCAAACAATTCATCAAATGCAAAATCATCACAAGGATTTTCAGAACTTACCTTGTTGTCATCGTTTGCCATAAAGCAAATGTTTGCAACTTTTTTTTGTTCTTCCTCTAAGAGGATTCATCGCTATTGCTCTAAGTTGCAACATACGCCTTCTTTTTCTTTTGTAGGCTTTCTTCAGTTGAGGACAGTCATATCTAAAATGCCCTGGTTTCTTACACTCATAACAAATTAAGGGCTCCTTTTCTTTTTTTTGTCCTTCTCTTTGTCCTTTTCTCCTTCCATTTTTGTTTCAGATTTCTTCTTGTGGAAGGGTCTCCTTCTTTGCATGAATTTCTTAAATTTTCTTGCAAGGAGAGCTATCTCATCATCTTCCTCTTCTTCATCACTGCTGCTTATATCCTTTTCTGCAGCTTTGAGAGCGATTGTCTTCTTTTTCTTGACTTCCTCCTTTTGATGTTGTTTCATTGTTAGCTCATGAGTCATCAAGGTAGCTCTTCCAAAGGTAACACATTTAAGTCCATTGCTTCTTGGATGGTAGTCACTTTACTTTCCACGATCTTGGAAGTGACCTAAGAATTTTACGCACAAGTTCAGAATTAGTATAGGTCTTACCTAGACTTTTCAAACCATTTACAATATAAGTGAATCTTGTGTACATGCATGTGATGGTTTTAGTTTGTTCCATGCTAAAAAATTCATATTTATGCACTAAAATATTAATCTTTGATTCTTTAACTTGTTTTGTACCCTCATTGGTAACCTCTAATCTATCCCAAATTTCTTTCACAGAAATACATGTAGAAATTCGATTAAATTCATTTGCATCTAGTGAACAATATAAAACATTCATGGCCTTGGCATTAAGTTGTGCCAACTTTTTATCATGTTCATCCCATTCCATTTTCGGCTTAGGAATCACCATGTTATCTACTCTAATGTGGGTGTGTACGGACCATTAACTATGATACTCCATAAGTCATAGTCAAGTGCTTGAATAAAAATTTTCATCCTAGCTTTCCAATAACCATAAGTAGTTCCATTAAACAAAGGAGGTCGATTAGTGGATTGACCTTCTAAGTAAGATGAACTAGCTTGAGCCGCCATTTGGATCTTTAGCTCTTGATCGTTAGACCGAATTCAAATGAGCACTTGCTCTGATACCAATTGTTGGCCCAGATGGCAACCCAAGAGGAGGGGAGGGGGTGAATTGGGTTCTCAAAAATTTTAGCCTTTTAAAACTATTGGCTTTGAAATAATTAAATGCAGAATAAATTTCAATCACAAATGAAGAGATAGAGAGAGAGACAATTAAAGCATGGC
The DNA here is from genome assembly GCA_900491605.1 of Calamus simplicifolius. Classification (NCBI taxonomy): domain Eukaryota; kingdom Viridiplantae; phylum Streptophyta; class Magnoliopsida; order Arecales; family Arecaceae; genus Calamus; species Calamus simplicifolius. The sequence continues at coordinate 429,714 of UESW01004830.1, read as the reverse complement.
AAACACAAGAATTTTATAGTGGTTTGGTGTATCCAACACCTACGTCCACTCCCAAGTTTCACTTGGGTCCACACTATAATCAACTAGATTACAGCCGAGTTGTTTTACAAGATCACAACTCAAAACTTATTGTTTCCTAGGGATCACAACGAACCCAGCTGATTTTTCAGGCTCACCAGCATAAAACCCTAACACAAGCTAATCTAGCTTGTCCCGAGGTATACTACCTCCACTAATTTAATCCCCCTGATTGAACTAGCAAAACAAGAAAGAATATGTTTACAATAACAACACAGCTCCTTAAATGAGCAAATATTCAAAGTAAATAAACAAGTTTAGAAAAGCCTGATTTGAAGATTATTGGATTTGAGCTTTTCTTCTTTTCCTCTTCTCTTTTGAGATGTTGAATCAAGCCTTAGCTCCGATTCTTCATAGATGTTGCAGATGAGAAGTTGGGAAATCATAAAACATGGCTTTTTCTTCTTTTGGAAAATCCTCTGATTTTTCAAGTTGAACGCCTTGGATTTCTCTTTGAGCTTTTTGGAGTGGAAGAATTTGAACGTAGATTCTTTTCTCTTGATTTCTTACTCAAGACCTCTCGGATTTTTTCAATATGATTTCTCTATATTTTCCATTTTTCTTCCTTTTTTTTCAAACGAACGCTCTTCACCCTTTTATAGATTCTGTTTAATCCATTTTTGGGTGTGAAACTAGCCGTTGGAATGTACCTAGAAAGTTTTTCCATACATGAAATATAGTCGTTAGGGGTTAGGTAAAGAAAATATTACCATTTGAGCTAATCTGGCAATTTAAAGACAGGTTGGAGTCGGCTCCAACTTTTTAGATGTCAGCTCCAAGTCATGTATCCAAAAATAGAAAGTTCTGAGCTCGTTGAGGAGTCGGCTCCGAAAAAGTAAAGTGTCGGCTCGCCATGTTCAGGTGTCGGCTCCAAAAGACTGTAAGTGTCGGCTTCAAGGTAGTCAAAAATCATGCATTCTGTCCCCGTGTCGGAGTCGGCTCCAGACACTGTAAGTGTCGACTCGAAAACTTTGGGTGTCGGCTCCGAAACTCTGGGTGTCAGCTCCGGACCGTATCAAAAATCAGAAAGACATTTGATTGGCCATGGGGTTGGCTCCAGACTTTCTAGGTGTCGACTCCAGGCTGTGAATTTTGAAACTTACCTTTGGCACTTGATTCAAAACACCTTTCTTGATGCCTTTTGATTAAACAAATATTTTTAAGCCCGAAACACTTGTTAAATTTATTAGTAACACAATGAATATACTCAATTCCTTTATTAATCATCAAAATCAATAATTGGGTCAACACATTCAACTTCTTTACCATGACGACATTGGACAACCAGCTCGGATAGTTTACCTCCAGAATAAAGTTTGCCTTAACAAGTTTGTCGACTTCTTCTTCAATCGCCTTTTTCCACTCAGGGGCGAAGCTCCTCTTCTTCTGCTTTATGGGCCGGGACATCTCATCCATATTTAGACGATGGACAAGGACATCCGGGCTGATTCCTGGCATATCAGAGGCTGACCAAGCGAAAACATCAGCATTCCTTCAGAGGAAGTCGATCAGCTCCGTCCGAGGTTTTCCTTTAAGCAGCGATCCGATCTTTATAGTTCGGTCTGGCCGGACTTTGTTCAGCGGCACCTCCTCTAGCTCTTCAGCTGGTTCTCCCCGTTGCTCGGTAAAATCCTTCCGAACATCCAGTCCATCAACCTCGGGCAATTTGGCTTGCAGGCTGGTGACGAAACACTGCCGGGCTATAGCTTGGTTTCCTCGAACTACTCCCACTCCCCATCCGGTAGGGAACTTCATTGCTAGGTGCGGGATGGAGACAACGGCTCTAAGGGACATAAGTCTGGGTCTCCCGAAAATTGCATTGTAGGGTGACCGAAGCTTGGTCACTAGAAAATCTGTGTGGACCGTGGCAATGGAAGGCCAAGTTCCTGCACGGACCGTCAGTGTCACACTCCTTTCGGGGTGATAACATCACCGGTGAACCCCATTAGGGTGGAGTCCATAGCTCGGAGATTCTCCATAAGCAGTTTCATCTTCAGAAACACATCGAGATACAAAACATTGATGGAGCTTCCACTATCAATGAGAATTCGATCTACATCATAGTTATTCAGATTAAGGGATACAACCAACACATCATCATACGGGAACTGTATTTTCTGGAGGTCGCTGTTAGAGAAGGAGAGCTCATTTGTTCGCGCTTTCTTTGGTGCCGAACCTTCTTCATCGTTCCGGCCACTCGACGGACTGCCAATTGCCTCGATCACATTAATGTGACCAGCGACCAAAGGATTCGGAGGAGGAGGTTGCTGAGGCTCAGGTTGACAATCACCCCCGTTCCTTGGCTTGGGTGCTCTCCTGAATTGGTCCAGCCTACCCCGCTGGATGAGCCTTTCGATCTCGTTCTTCAGCTACCAGCACTCCTCAGTGTCATGGCCATGATCCCGATGGTAGCGGCAATATTTGGAGGGATCTCTCTGGGTAGCATTCCCTCGAAAAGGAGATGGTCGGGGGAGCTGGCGATCTATCGCCATGAAGATCTCCGCCCTTGGGGTAGTGAGCGGAGTGAATCGGTTGAACCTCCTTGGCGGGCTCCGGGTGCGGTTCCTCGATGGGGGCAGAGGAACCCTTTGGCGGTGAGACGGACTTGGCTGGCGGGTGGATCGGTGCTTGTCCGAGCCCTTGGGATCCTTTTTCCTTGTTAGCTTGGCGTGGGCAGCTCTCCGCGATTCTTCGACTCTGGCATACTTGTCTGCCAGAGCCATCATGTTGGAGAGGTTCTGAGGGTAGCTGACCTCCAACACCAGGTAAAAGTCACTCTCCTTCAATACTCTGCCTGCTAGGGCGACATGGCCACCTCATGATTAAGGTGGTCCACTTCCAACATGGCCGTGTTAAAGCAGTCGAGATAATTTTTTAAGGACTCCCCCTCTCTCTGCTTAACCTCAGAGAGGGAGTTGGATCTCCACCGGTGATGATGGCTGCTGACGAACTGGCTGATGAAGAGGCGGCACAGCTCATCGAACAAACTAACGGAACCTAGTTTCAAAGCATTGAACCTGGTTCGAGCGGATCCCCTGAGGGTGGAGGGGAAGGCATGGCAGAGGATCGCATTTGATGCCCCATGGAACATCATGATCGATCTGAAGCTGCTGAGGTGGTCATCGGGATCGGAGGCCCCATGATAGGGCTCGATGGCGGGCAGCTTCATGTGGGAGGGAATCACTTCCTCCATGATTCCCTTGGAAAAGGGAATGCCCTGCTCCGTCTGATGGTGGAGCGGATGGGCCTGCTTGGCGGCATCTAACTCCTGGCGCATCTTCCGAAGTTGCTGGTGGATCTCTTCAGGCACAACAGAAGGGGCTAGACGAGGAGAGAAATGAGACAGTGTCGAGTCATGGCGAGAGAACACCAGAGAGAGGGATCAGGCCCACCGAGATCGGGGAAGATCTTTGCCATGGCCTCCTTGGGGGGCTGGCTCAGCTTCCCTTGGGCAGCGAGGGGGTCGGCAATCCCATGCGGACCGGAGGAGGAGATCGCCGGATGAGCGGGGGCTGCATTCTCCTTAGGAGGATGCAAGGCAGGAGCGGCTGGTTGGGGAGTTTCAAAGCACCCCTGAATCAAGTGGGTTAGAGCTTGGACTTGCTGGACCAGTGAGGCAAACTGGTCCTGGGTCACTGGGATCGCCGGTGGCGATGGAGTCTCAACTGGCGGCGATGGTAGCACTACACTGCTCATCGGATCAGGTCTTTGGGAGGTGACCTGATCCCGGGCTTTGGAGGTAGCCTTTTCTTCGGTTGGCCATGGGAGGAGTTCTCTTTCAGACCGAGATCCTTGTCTTCTGAATCGCAAGTTTATGGGACTTGAGGGCCCTTCCTCTAGCGCCATTTTGTTGCTGCTAAAATCTGTCCTCCGACTCGAGCGCGATTGGGCTCTGGGATGGGCTCTCTCCTGGGCGGACATGCAAAACAGTCCTCACACGAGAGGTGTTGGGGGTGGCCCTTCGTGGAAGACCCTCCGACGCTCAAGTCAGCAGGGATCGGCAAACAACAAACAAGAGGAGAAGGCTCTCACTGAAGAGTCTCTCCAAGGGTGGCCTTTCGAGAGCTCTGAGTAGAGCGCTAATGGCGAAAAATGGGGAAAGCCAAGGCAGAAAGAGAGTATCCAGTGAGCTAGTGCGCATACCTGAGGAGTCGGCAGACGACTCTATTTATAGAGGATCACCTGATTCCCTGGGGTGTCATGGGTCCAAAAGTCGTTAGGATTTGAATCCGGTTTGTTATGAGGTCAGTAAGATTCGCATCTTGTTGGTTAGAGGATCGACGGCTGGGAGAGTTGGTTGATGTCTCGAGATTTGGCGGGTATATAGGCCCCCAGGGCTCTAGGCCACTCTTGCGGGTCCTAGGCCACTCTCAGATATGATTTCTATTTGGAATCTTATGGATTTGAACTCTCCCGCACTGAATTCCACAGAGGTCCTTGAGTGCACGGATCTAGCCGGGGCATAATAATGACTCGGCTGACGAGGCATAGTCGGATAGCTCGACCGGGACCTAGAGAGACGATATAGCTCGGCTGAGGCCGAGAGATGATATAGCTCGGCTGAGGCGAGAGATGATATAGCTCGGGCCAAGAGATGATATAGCTCGGCTGAGGCTGAGAGATGTGATGCACGCTTTAGGAATTCTTGGCTCGGTGAGGGGCTAAGGCGCCCCGATTCACTGAGGCTGACTTGTCTCTAGCGGATATTGTTCAGCACGTGGGAGTCAGGATTGATCCTAGTCCCCTTGCACGATTATTTTGCAATGACGATTTTACCCCTCAACAATTAATTTACATAAGCCGACCGATCATATATACTTGATGGTGTATACAGGAAAAGATTTCATAAACTAATCAAATGTAAATATTGGAGCAAATTAATTATCATTGGTTACTTGCCGCTTAAACGGCCAGGGTCGTTTTGCCCGTTTAAGTTTTTAAAAGAAGTTATTCAGATAGAAAGAACCTATTTATAGGAATAATCATTCAACCAACTGTCCACATCCATCAAGAAAGGAGTTAACGAGGATAAGAAAATTATCAAAAAAAAAAAAAAGAAGATAGTTATTATTGAAAAAGACCAAGAATACTTTATTTGGGACCAACTACCGATCAAGAACACTTTTTTTTTTTAAGAAGTACCAAGAATACTTGATTTAGGTTATGTTTTGCTTTTGACAATAACAATATAGTCATTCGAACCCAACTATCACATTCATGTATTTTAGTAATAGGATCAAACCTATAAAATAGAAGATTTACCTAACCTAAAGTATGTGTCTATATATATATATATATATATATATATATATCATTCACAAACATATAGAGTGGTCTTTCTTAATCATCTTCTATCTCTTAATTATTTTATATCGAGCCTTTTTATATAATGGATCAAGTTTATATATACCCTAACAACCATGGTGATTGTTATGTTAATTTGGATGGATATTTTGGGGTGAGTGATGGCTGTTGGCGTTTGAGCATTGTGCAACTTTTGAAAGTTTGTTGGAATAAATTTAATACATCTTGTTGTCGCCGAAATCCGTCCTCCGACTCGGGCGCAGTCGATCTCCTGGGGCGGACTTGCACACAAGTCCTCGCGCGAGAGGCGTTGGGGGTGGCCCTCCGCGGAAGACCCTCCGATGCTCAAGTCAGTGGGAGAAAATTGGCGATCAATCAGAAAACGGGAAGGTGGATCTCTCCGGTGAGTCTCTCCAGGGGTGGCCGATCGGGAGCTCTAGAGGGAGAGAGCACCGACGAGCAGCTGGCGAGAGCGGGAGAGTGAGAGTGAGCGCATACTTGAGGGAATCTGGGAGTGTCATTTTATAGGTTGTCATCTGGATCTTGAGCGCCTTCTGGAAGGTTCGAAGGTTGTTAGGATACAGAGATGGATCGAATCGGGCCGTTGTGGGGTTGTTGGGATCCATATCTTGTTTGTTAGGGGATCGATGGCTAGGAGAGCTCCTTGATGGCTTGAGATCTGGTAGGTGTGTAGGTCCCAGGTAGCCGTGTTAGGTTCTAGACCACTTCTCAACATGATTCCTTGCCTGGGATGTTGTTACGATAGGCCTAGGCTCTCCCGCGTCAGGTTTTGCGGAGGTGAGTATTGGATCGTGGATCGCTCAGTGAAGCCGAGCCATAGAAGCTCGGGGGAAACGAGCTACAGGAAGCTCGGGAGGGCCGAGCTATGGAAGCTCGGGAGAGCCGAGCTATGGAAGCTCGGGGGAGAAGAACTGCAGGGAGCTCGGGAGAGGCGAGCTATGGAAGCTCGGGGAGCCGAGCTATGGAAGCTCGGGGAAGCCGAACTATGGGAAGCTTGGGGATATCTTGGCGGGCGAAGGGATGAGGTCGGTCTTAGCCTCCTCGCACGAATATTGATGCAATGATAATTTTACCCCCCCAACACATGCCCTCCACTCCCTAGTTCAAAGCGTAGGTTCGGGCATAGGGAGTATAAGTCCAGGTGGCACGCTTTGGATGGGGCGATCTGGTTTAGACAGCCCGCGCAATGATGCCCTAATTAATGCGGCAGGGTCATCATGCCTTCGTGGGTAAGGCTCCTCCAGGGGCGACGGTTGGGGAAACTCCACGTAGTAAATCCCGATTAATGTGGCGTTTATTGAGGCGGTTCCGGACGCCTCGGGTGAAGCGCTTTACCTTCTTAAGATGGCTTCCTTAGGGGGGAAGCAAAGTGATAGCAGTGTTGTATCTGTTTGCAATATTCTCTCATTCTGTTTTCTGGAGAGTCTCATCTTCTGCGACGTTCGCCGTTTCGTCTGGTGCTTTTTTCGGCTAGGATGACGATGAGTCCCGATGACGTAGCTACAGAGGTCATTGCCGAGGATGTGGGAAGGATTCGCCAGAGGTATAGCATACCCCCAGATGTCGTTCTGCGAGTGCCGGGGCCTGAACATAGGGTCTCACGAGATCTAGAGCATGGGGTCTTCGTTTACGAAGACAGCTTGAAAGCAGGCCTCGGGTTTCCTCTCCACCCCTTGGTGAAGGAAATCATGACTCATTATAACATCTGTCCGGCGATGGTGGCCCCAAATAGCTGGCGGAGCATCATCGAATTTATCTCAATGTGTCATCAGATTCAGATCGTCGCCACTCTCCCTCTTTTCCGTGCCTACTATCATTTAATACCTGGGAAGAAATCGGAGTGGCCTTACATCGGACCTCGGAGGTCCTTTAACACGATCATGGATAAGCCATCCTCCATAAAGGGATGAAAGAGTCGGTTCGTCATTGCCGAGGGAAACATTGGTTCTGACTTCCCTCGAAGATGGGGAAATTTCGTCCGGGATGCGGAGACGCATCCAGTTTTGTCCGAGCAAGAGGAGAGAGATTTGGACGTCCTTCGCAATGGCCAGGTATTTTTGGCCAATGATTTGCTATCGGAGGGTACTCTTTCGCGGCCGGGCTTAGTCCTCTGGACCCGCAAGGTGAGTTCTCCCTTTTGTCCTCTCCGTTGTTTGTTATCCAGGCGAATGTGTTTGGATTTTATTGTATACTTTTCGCTCTTGCAGCCAAGAGGTCGGCGTTGTCGAGTCTTGTCAAAAGGAAGAGAGGCAAGCGCCCAGGGGAGAGCAGTGGCACGGAGAGAAGTAGGCCTAAGAAGAGGGCTCATACTTCCGCAAGATACTCACCGGATGTCGGGTGACCACGATGGGAGTGCCGGAGGCGAGGAAGGATTTGAGGAGGACAGCTGCATCCCTTGTCCCCCTGTAGTGGAGCTATCGGATAGTTCGGACGACATTCCATTGGCTCCTCCGGGCGCATCCCCCTTAAAAGATGAGCCGGTGACGGATTCGGCGGAGGTCGTCGTTTCCGGGGGGCATTCCCCAACCATGGATTTACTCCCATCCTTAGTAGGAGAGGAAGTGGGAGCAACCGCAGTTGATGAGGTTCGGGGCAAGCTCCCTCTTGGGCCTTTTGCAGGAGAGTCCGGAGGTGGCGACATTGGGTCGCCCGTGGCGGTTCGAGAAGCAAGCCAGATAGAGGTTCCGGCAGAGCCTGCAGGGGAGGCGCAGGTGATAGTGACCGAAGGAGGCGGGTCGGAAGAGGGAGCGCAGCGAGATGAGAGTCCCGCAACGGAGACTCCTTCGAGAAGGGTTTTAGGGAGGCTGGCACTTGGGTTGGCCAAATTATCTGAGGAAGCTCAAGCCAGAGTTCTGATAGAAGAGGTTGGAAAGTTGAAGGCCTCTTAGTCGGAGGTCGCCCGGGTTGGCTCCTCGGGTGGAGACGGCCAGCCCAGTAGCTCGAACATGGGCGCTGAGGAAGCGTTTTCTGCTTTAATGAAGTTAGCCTTGTACTCGGGCGCAGATCCCTCGGCGGACAAGTTTGTGGACTTGGAGTTGGTTGATGCTGTGTTCGGGCAGCAGGGCGTAGCTGAAAGTGTCCATCTTCTTCTCGATATTGATAATACGACCCTCATGAGGATGACACAGGCCTATGCCTCGCGGGTGAGTTACCATTCTTGGGTAGTGGATACTTTCCGGTTGACTTGATTGTATATTCTTACTCATTTTTTATCCTGTAGAGTGTTTTGCTTTCCCGGGCGATGTGCTGGCGTTTGAGTTTGGCGACGGGGGCCAGCGTTCAGGCCAAGAGAGCCAGCGCCGAACTTCAATCGCGAGTAGAGGTGTCCGAGAAGTTCGAGGAACTCCTGGCCATTAGCAACAAAAGTTTGGTGGGGATGAAGGCGTCGTATCAGGCCGCCCTAGCCGAAGCGTCCAAGCAAAAGCGTAAAGTGGAGGAGTTGCAGGGGCTCCTAGCAAAGAACGACGACGCATGCTTGGAGCTGGCTCGAGTTAAGTCGAAGCATTCCGAGGAAGTGGTGGCATTGCAGAAAGAGCACAATGAGAGTCTGGGCCGGTTGGGGAAGGAGGCCGCCGACGAGAGAAAACGCTTGGCCAGAATGCTCAACGAGGTGGAGGAGAGCTGCAGCGGCGTGATGATGAGGTCGCTAACTTGAGAGTCAGCGCTAAATGGCACGAAGGGATGATAGCCCGCTGAGTGGCGAGCTATCCCAAGCCCGGGGAGAGGTCGAAGAGAAGCAGTCGAGGATTAACACTCTCCAAGAAAGGATCGAGTTGGTTAGGGCCGATAAAGTGAGGGCCAGGGGTGAGGCCGAGGAGCTGACTAAAAGCTTGGCCCAACAAAAGGAGGAGGTACGATCCTATTTCCCCCTTTTTTAGTTTCCTTTTTGGGTTCCTCGTGACGCCAACTGTTTCCGGCTTCGCAGATGGCAAAATTAGAGCTGGACAATCGGGCTTTGCAAGGTGAGCTTGCGTCTAGCCGAGGCAGGAGTTCGGAACTCGAGGCGCGGGCCGGCGAGTTCGAGGAGCAAACTGTTTTTCTGCGGGCTCAGGTCAGGCGGAAGCTGAAAGATAAGTTGCCTCATTGCGGAGCCAAATGGCCGAGGCTGAGATGCAACTCGCCATGCTCAAGGGCGAGCAGGACGTAATCGGCGCTGACGCCTTCCAACTCGGAGTGGAAGAATGCAGAGATAAAATATCCAGCGAGCATCCAGAATGGGATCTCTCTTTCCTGGATGCTGAAGCTCTCGACGCTGGTGACTCCGGGGGTGAAGAGGAGGACGAGTACGTCGACGCTTCGGATACCGACCTTGGTGCCGCCCCGGGTCCCGGCGAGGCTACAGCTTCTGGAGGACATTCGCAGACTGCCGTCGAGGAGGCTAGGGCATTTGAGAAGGGCGAATCAAGCCATGCCTTTGCAGATGTAATTGGGGGTTCTCCTGGAACGGACGTGATTCCAAAGTCACTTCTACATTTTGCTTCTCGAGCTGTAATTCTGCCTGACATTTTTTAATGAATGAACTTTCTGCTTCTATTTGAGTGCTTTTTCTTGGTGGTCCTTCGTTCCAAATTTTGACTCAATCGCAAGCGACTTATGGCTTGTTGGCGCTGTTTGGTCGTTTTTATCTCAGGATCAAGGGAATGCATTGGCTGGGCCCAAGGCGGAGCGATAGCCTTAACTGGTGAACCGAGGGACGACCTGGTTCGGTTCATGTTTGAGCGATGCAATAGATTAATTAAAACTTGAGGAACGAAATAGGTCGGTTAAGGCCGACTGATAGGGTAGGTCGGCTAGGGCCGACAGACGAAATAAGTCGGCTAGGGCCGACGGTGAGGTAGGTCGGCTAGGGCGACGGCAAAGTAGGTCGGTTAGGGCCAACGGATGAAGTAGGTCGGCTAGGGCCGACGGGTAAAGTAGGTCGGCTAGGGCCGACGGCAAAATGGGTCGGCTAGGGCCGACGAACGAAAGTGGTTGCCCAAGCGGCGACATATGGCGGGACCTTGTGTCGGTGGCTCGAGGGCCGATGGCTGGAGCAGGTAGATTCTTGCTTGGATCGGTTTAAATACCGATGGAGGGTCCGGTTATCGTTGGCCATTTCATTCGACGACCTTTGCTAGCTTGATACGAGCTTGCGCCGACGGAATGGCTTCCAAGGATGGCGGAAGGTCAACCGGAGCACCAGCCGACGATGCCAACACCCGCTGGGGGGCTCGTAGGAGCCGTACTCAGACCATTGTCGACGGGGAGGTCCTGGCCTCTTGTTGGCGAGTCGACAATGACTCCAGGAGGCGACCGAACAATATGTGATCGCCTCCACCAGGGAGATCATGCACCTCCGTGCGGTCAATGATCGCTTAGAGAGGCGCATGGCATCTCTTCAACAGCAGGTGGGTAGCCTTGCGGCAGATCAGGGAGAACGGTCGGGTTCCGGAGACAATGGTGAGCCCCTGTGAGGGCTGATGTATTTTTCGTTTCTTTGTCACTTCCTTTTTCTGGTGAATGAAAGAATAGTTTGCGTAGCCTTCGCATTCATTTTGTTTTGAGATGTTCAATTTTGTTGCACAAGTTCTTCGAGCGATTAACTTCCTGGGAAGCCATCGACGAACAGTCGGTTTTCGTGCTTTTGCTGCCCTGCCAGCGCTCTGCCGTTCCGCAGGTAGGTCGGTTTTATTTCACCGGAGTTGGTGATACGGCTCTGTGGGGAGCAAAAAGCTGCTCGGCGCTTTCCGGAAGGCTTTTATGGCATTGGTCTTTTTCCATGCAGGTCGTTTTAGCGTACGGCGCACGCACCCATTTACCATTGGAGGATGTTATTTTTCGTAGGACGATCTCCTGAACCTGTCAGTTTCCGTAAGATCAGTGGACGATTCTCTGCGTTTAATGATCATGATTCGGGATCAAAAGGAAATCTTTGCATGCGTCATGGTTCAGGCGATGGGCTCGGCGCGCAGCGGGGCGCTGCTTTCATCCTGGGAGGCCACGTGGAGGCATGGCCCAGGTGTTTCGAATCTCGGGGCTTATGGCCTTGTAGTTGTTCCCGGTTCATTTTTGCCTATAAAAAGGGGGAAGAGGGGTCGTGTTAGGTCATCCCCAAAGTTTCTTTCCCATTGGAGTTTCCACCATGCTCATTTCTCCGCTGTTGCGAGTGGGAGGGTTGAGCTTTCCTTTCATAAGCCCTTCGCCACCGGATAGCTGGGGCGATGAAGGAGCTGCTGAAGAGTGGCTCGCCCTTAGGGATGAGCCCCGGAGATCATATGGAGAGCGCACAGGGAGGGCGCAGAGATCACACGGAGAGCGCACATATGTGCTTCCAGTGTGACCTTTGTGGTTCCCCCTTGGGGACGTACGGTAGGAAGTGCACGCGGGCTCCCCATGGTTCGCTTGAATTTCCTCCCCCGTTTGGATTCCTGGGCTCGCCCGCCTGGGGAATCTTTCGCCACATGGGGAGGGGGTGAAGCGTGCCGCCCGCAGGTACCTTGTCCTTGAGCCTTGGCAAGGTAGGGTGGTACACACTCGGTTTGGGAGAGCGTTCCGATGCAGGGTCCGCGGGCTTCCTACCTACTCGCCGGGGGGCCTCTTGGTTGGGTGGTTAGGGGTGACATTCCGTCCACCCTTTCCAATCACCCTGATATCTCGGTTGGGTCACCGAGATATCATTATTACCGAAGCTGGCCGCAACGGTTGGTCCATGTCGCCCGCCCATTATCGGCTCGAGCTGACTGTTTGCGGTTTATCTGGCTTCGGTCGGGACGCCGGAGCATCACAGTTGCCCAGGTCTGCTTTGGAGCAGTTGCCCGAGTTTGTGCTTGTCTTTATTTTATGCATTTCAATGCTCTTGTAACGCCTCTCAGGCATTTGTAATTGGTTTTGATGGCAATGAAATAAAGAAAGTTTTATTCTGTTTCTCAATCTCTATTTCTCCTGTGCCAAGTTGTTGTTGCTGGCCATGGGGTACGTGCCGTTCGTTTTTAGGCGAGGATCCGCGCTATCCGAACTAGTCGGGGCTTGCAAACTGCCCTGGTCAGGCGGAGGTTTAGAGATTGTTCGGTGGCAGAATACGCTCCTTATCTTGGTCCGAAGCTCTCCTTCGTCCCTATTGGGCCCGAATATTTATGGCTCGGGTTTGCCAAGGTTCGGAGAATACTTGGTGCCAAGGTTCGGAGAATTCGCTCGGCCCAGCTTCTGCTCGGCCCAACCGAGGTTCGGAGATGTTTTACTTGGCCCTGCCAAGGTTCATGCCAAGGTTCGAAAGAGGTTCGCTTTCCTGGCCCTGCCAAGGTTCCATTGCTCGGCGAGGTTCGGAGATTTTTACTTGGCCCTTCGGAGAATTCCAGCCGAGGTTCTGCTCGGCCCTGCCAAGGTTCCTCGGCCCTCGGCCCAGCCGAGGTTCGAGATTTTTACTTGGCCCTGCCAAGGGCCAATTTGTTGCTCGGCCCAGCCGAGGTTCGGAGATTCAGAGCTCGGAGAAGTGACTTAGTCGCACTATGAGTCGTAATGTTAGGTCCCTGCGGTGTTTGGTGAGGGGCGTCAGGGTGGAACGGGCGGTACATGGTCACGCCCTCCATTTATGACTTTACCCCTCCCGAGGGGACGAATTACTGCCAGGCGCTGGAATTCTTTCCTTTTTGCGTTTCCCGAAAGAGCTTGGGGAAGTGTTGGGAGCATTTATTACGGGGGGCCGGCAGATCGGGAGATACTCTGTTCAGGGGGTTCCCGAACAGTCCGTCGCATTACCGATTTCACTCGGGATGGGGCACGACCTTTCGGATTCTGCAGGCGCTAATTAAAGCGATGATACGTGGCGAGTTCTCATAGGTCGGTGGTTACGGCCCGACTGATCGAAATACTCGCCTGACAAGTATAAATACGACGGGGGTGCTGGTTTTAGCCACCCCTCTGTTTCAGTCTCAAAATAGTTTTCCATGGCTTCTCAAGGAGGAGAGCGATCATCTGACGACTAAGGGCGGTCGATCAACGGCCTGCTACATCCGGGGGGGCCATCCCACCATTACAGTCGATGGGTTGGGCCTGGCGTCGACCCTCGCGAGCCACCAGCGGCTCGAGAGGGTCGTTGAGAGTATGTCGATGTCTACGAGGGAGGCGGAGGCCCTGCGCCGGGTGGCGGACCGGCAGAGGGAAGAAATAATGTCACTCCGCCAGCAAGTTGCCGATCTCACCGAGCGCCTGGAGGACTTGCTGGCGTCCGGGAGTGACAGTGAGCCCTAGCTAGGGCTTCTTCTTCTTTTCTTTTTCTTTTTGTTTCTTCTGTTCTCTTTTGTATTTCCTTTTACAATCAATGAAAAAGGCCTTTTTTGACAACCTCTTATTTTCTGAGATTTAGAAGAACCATTTATCTGATTGAATAGTTGGGAGCCTGGGTGGCTCCATTGGTTCACGCGCTGAGTCATGGCTTCGTTTGAGATGGGCATTTTTCGGCAGGTTATAGGGGCATTGCCCAGAGATTTTAGCTAAAAAGGGGAATTTCCGGCTTTGCCTGGGGTTCGTGGCCGGTCATGTAGGGCTTTTGAACCCTTTAGGGTTTGCCGGAGGCGCATTCTTTGTGTCCGTTGACGGTTTTTTCTCAGTGTGCTTTTTTTTTCAAACTGGCCGAAGTTCTGGGGACTATTTGGAAGTCCTTCGGCTTTAATCGGGGCCCGCGTACTTTGGTTTTCTGCCGGGACCTTAGTTCGAAGAATTTTTTTCGGCTCGGCCCAGCCGAGGTTTGGATATTAGTTGCTCGGCCCAGCCGAGATTCGGAGATTAGTTGCTCGGCCCTGCCGAGGTTCGGAGATTTGTTGCTCGGCCCTGCCGAGGTTCGGAGATTTTTACTTGGCCCTGCCAAGGTTTGGAGAATTTGTTGCTCGGCCCAGCCGAGGTTCGGAGATTTTTACTTGGCCCTGCCAAGGTTCGAGAATTTGTTGCTCGGCCCAGCCGAGGTTCGAGATTTTTACTTGGCCCTGCCAAGGTTCGAGAATTTGTTGCTCGGCCCAGCCCCTGGCCAGCCGAGGTTCGGAGAATTTGTTGCTCGGCCCAGCCGAGGTTCGGAGATTTTTTACTTGGCCCTGCCAAGGTTCGGAGAAATTGTTGCTCGGCCCTGCCGAGGTTCGGAGATTTTTACTTGGCCCTGCCAAGGTTCGAGAAATTGTTGCTCGGCCCTGCCGAGGTTCAGAGATTTTTACTTGGCCCTGCCAAGGTTCGGAGAATTTGTTGCTCGGCCCAGCCGAGGTTCGGAGATTTTGCTCGGCCCTGCCGAAGGTTCGGAGAATTTGTTGCTCGGCCCAGCCGAGGTTCGGAGATTTTTACTTGGCCCTGCCAAGGTTCGGAGAATTTGTTGCTCGGCCCAGCCGAGGTTCGGAGATTTTTACTTGGCCCTGCCAAGGTTCGGAGAATTGTTGCTCGGCCCCCGAGGTTTGGAGAATTCCTGTTCAGATAGGTAACTCGGTCGTGCCGAGGATTGGTGAGCAGCACCTGTTTCTTTTCGCAATCTTTGGCAATGTAATGCATGATGATTCACGTTGCAAATTACGAAAAACGTGCCGACAGGAAGGTATAATAAGGTATATAAAATGGACTTATAGAGGACATACCCTATTGATAATACTTACGGAGATTGTCCGAGTTCCACGTCCGGGGACAGACTTTCCGTTTAGATCTTGCAGCTTGTAGGTTCCCGGTCCAATGATCTCCGCTACTTGGTATGGGCCTTCCCAGTTTGGTGCCAGCTTTCCTTGTTCCAGTGGTTTGGAAACAGAGGCTTTCCGGAGAACAAGGTCGCCAGGCAGGAAGGCTTTCCCTTTGACTCTGGAGGCGTGGTAGCGGGCCACCCTTTGTTGATAAGCAGCCACTCTGATCCGGGCCTTCTCTCTAATCTCCTCTATCAGGTCGAGGTTGGTGCGGAGCTGTTCGTCGCTAGCTTCCTCTGAGTAGCTTTCCACCCGCAGCGAAGGGAGGCCTATCTCCACAGGGATAACGGCCTCCGTGCCGAAGGCCATCCGGAATGGGGTTTCACCTGTCGGGATTCTCGGGGTGGTGCGGTAGGCCCATAGAACATGATGCAGCTCATCCGCCCACCTGCCTTGGGCTCTGGAAAGGCGAGCTTTGATCCCCTGAAGGAGGGTCCTGTTGGTCACTTCGGCCGCTCCGTTGGCTTGTGGATGCCCGACCGAGGTGAGGTGGTGACGGATTCCGTGCTCCTCGCAGAACTGGCAGAACTTAGGTTGTCGAATTGCTTGCCGTTATCGGTGATTATAGTATGCGGGAGGCCGAATCGGCAGATGATGGACCTCCATACAAAATCTCTGGCCCGTGCCTCGGTTATTTGTGCAACCTCCTCCGCCTCGACCCATTTAGTGAAGTAGTCGATGGCGACAAATAGGAATTTCCGCTGCCCCGTGGCAAGCGGGAATGGGCCGAGGATGTCCATCCCCCATTTGGCGAAGGGCCAAGCGGAGGATATAGGAACCAGGTCGGCGGAGGGGAGTCTTTGAATGCTTGAGTGCCTCTGGCATGGGTCGCAGGCTCGGACCAGATCGTCTGCATCCTTCTGCATTGTCGGCCAGTAATAGCCTTGTCGCAGCACCTTGTGGCATAGGGACCGGCTTCCCAGATGGTTGCCGCAAATCCCTTCATGCACTTCGCGGAGAGCATAATCTGCTTCGGACGGGCGAAGGCATCTGAGCAGTGGCATGGAGAAGGACCGTTTGTAAAGTTGGTTGTCGATCAGCACGTAGTGGGTGGCCTGTAGCTTCAGCTTTCTAGCCTCTCTCCGGTCGGGTGGAAGCGACCCTTCTTTGAGATATTTAAGAATGGGATCGAACCATGATGGTTCAGCTTCAACTTGCATTATTCGGTCGGCTTCCGCGATGCTGGGCTTTTCCAGGGTCTCCAGGTGGAACTTTTGTTCGGTGTCCATTGATTCCGCGGTCGCCAATCGGGAGAGTAGGTCGGCGCGGGCATTCTCGGATCTGGGAATCTGAATGATCTCAAATTCGGTAAAATGGGGAAGCAGGCTCCGCACCTCTTGAAGATATCGAACCATGTTCGGCTCCCGAGCTTCAAACTCTCCTCGTACATGGCCGGCCACTAGCTGAGAGTCGGTGAAGGCATTAAGCTTCTCCACCTTCAGATTGCGGGCGATTCGGAGACCGGCTAGCAGGGCTTCATACTCGGCTTCGTTGTTGGAGGCCGGAAAGAGAACCGGACGCCATATTCAAAAGTTACCCCTCCGGACTGGTGAGAACCAGGCCCGCACCGGAGCGATGGGCATTAGATGAGACAGGGAGCCACCGGGCTCCAGATTTTGGTTCTTCGGGGGAGTCTGGGGTAGAACCGTCCTCCGGGATGGTACACTCGAGGAGGAAGTCGGCTAGCACCTGAGCTTTGATGGCTGGGCGAGGCTGAAAGTGTATGTCATGCTCGCTCAACTCGACGGCCCACTTGGTCATTCTTCCTGATGTCTCGGGACGGTGGACTACCGCCTTGATGGGTTGGTCGGTCAGGACCGTCACAGAATGTGCTTGGAAGTACGGTCGCAGCTTCCGAACTGAGGTGATTAAGGCCAACACCATCTTCTCAATTCTGCTATATCTTGTCTCCGCATCGCGGAGTAGCCTGCTGACATAGTAGATCGGCTTCTGGACTTTGCCTTCTTCCCTGACCAGCACCGAACAGACGGCACCCTTCGAAACAGCCAGGTACAAGAACAGGGTCTCGCCCGGGGCTGGACTGCTGAGGAGTGGGGGCGAGCCGAGGTATTTCTTGAGATCTTGAAATGATTTTTGACATTCAGGAGTCCACTGGAAGTTCTTAGCCGACCGAGGGTTTTGAAGAAGGGGAGGCATCTCTCGGCCGACCGCGCCACAAAGCGGTTAAGAGCCGCTATCCTCCCGGTTAGGCGCTGGACCTCTTTAATAGATGCCGGGGGCGCCATTTGTTGGAGAGCTTGAATCTTCTGGGGGTTAGCTTCGATACCTCGCTGGGAGACCATGAAGCCGAGAAACTTCCCGGAGTTAACGCCGAAGGCGCATTTGGTCGGATTGAGCCTCATCCCATACTTGCGCAGCGTTGCAAAGCTCTCTGAGAGGTCCTCGACATGCCGTGATGCTTCTTTGCTCTTGACCAGCATGTCGTCCACGTACACCTCCATATTCCGCCGATTTGCTCCTTGAATACTTTGTTAACCAGCCTTTGGTAGGTGGCACCTGCATTTTTAAGACCAAAGGGCATGACGGTAACAGTAAGTACCTCGGTCGGTTATGAAGGCGGTCTTTTCTTCATCCTCGGGGGCCATCCGGATCTGATTGTAGCCTGAATAAGCATCCATGAATGACAGCATTTGGTGACCTGGAGTGGCATCCATGAGCTGGTCGATCCGGGGAAGAGGGAAGCTGTCCTTCGGGCAGGCTTTGTTGAGGTCGGTGAAGTCGATGCAAATCCTCCACTTGCCATTCGACTTCTTCACCATAACGACGTTTGATAGCCAGCTTGGATAATTTACCTCCCGGACGAAATTTGCCTTGATGAGTTTGTCTACTTCTTCTTCAATGGCCTTTTGTCATTCCGGGGCGAAGCTCCTCTTCTTCTGCTTGACGGGCCTGTGCATCTCGTCCACGTTGAGACGATGGACGAGAACCTCGGGGCTGATCCCTGGCATGTCGGAGGCGGACCAGGCGAAGATGTCAGCGTTGCTTCGGAGAAACCTGATCAATCTGTGCCGAGGTTCGCCCTTAAGCAGCGACCTAATTTTTATGGTTGGTCGGGACGAGCCTCATCCAATGGCACCTCCTCCATTTTCTCTGCTGGTTCTCCTCGCTGTTCGGCGAAGTCCTCTCGAGCATCTAGCCCATCAACCTCCGGCATTCTAGACTGAAGGCTTGTAACGAAGCAGCCAAGCCATGGCTTGACTTCCTCGAACAACTCCAACTCCCTGTTCGGTGGGGAATTTCATGGATAAGTGCGGGATGGAGACAACTGCCTTGAGGGACATTAGGCCGGGCCTGCCGAATATTGCGTTGTATGGGGACTGAGTTTGGTCACTAGGAAGTCCGTGTAGACAGTGGCCACAAGGGGCCAGGCTCCCGCGCGGACCGCCAAGGTGACGACCCCTTTCGGGATGATGACGTCGCCTATGAATCCCATTAGAGCGGAATCCATGGCTCGAAGGTTTTCCATGAGTAGTTTCATCTTGGCAAACACATCGAGGTACAGAACATTCACCGAACTTCCACTATCAACGAGGATTTGGCTTACATCATAGTTATTTAAATTGAGGGATACAACTGATGCGTCATCATGGGGGAACTGTATCCCTTAGAGATCATCGTCAGAGAAGGAGAGCTTGCCCGTCCGCGCCCTCTTCGGTGCCGATCCTTCACCGTCATCCCTGGGGCTCGACCCGCCGGCCTCTTCGATCATGTTGATGCGGCCGATCACGGGCGGATTTGGTGGAGGAGGAAGTTGTTGAAGTTCGGGCTGGCGGTCACCTCCTTGTCCTGGCTCGGGCGCCCTCCTGAACTAATTCAGTCATCCCCACTGGATCAGCCTCTCGATTTCATTTTTTAGCTGCCAGCATTCTTCAGTGTCGTGGCCGTGTTCCCGATGGTAGCGACAGTACTTGGTGGGGTCTCTTCGGGTCGGGTTCCCTTGGAGAGGAGCTGGCCGGGGGAGCTGGCGCTCTATTTCCATGAGAATCTGTGCCCGGGGCACGATTAGCGGAGTGTAGCGATCGAATCGCCTGGGAGGGCTCCGGGAGTGATTCCTCGGTGGCAGTGGGGGAACTCTTTGGTGACAAGGCGGACTCGGCCGACGGATGGGACGGTGCCTGTCGGGACCTTTGGGCTCCTTCTTCTTTGCCAGCTCGGCGCGGGCAACTCTCCGCGATTCTTCGACCCTAGCGTATTTGTCCGCTAGGACCATCATATCAGAGAGGCTAGGGGGGTAGCTGACTTCCATAGCCAGGTAGAAGTCGCTTTCCTTTGAGACTCCCCCTGCCAAGGCGGACATAGCCACCTCATGATTAAGGTGGTCCACCTCTAACATGGCCTTATTAAAATGGCCAAGATAATTTCTCAAGGACTCCCCCTCTCTCTGCTTGACTTCGGAGAGGGAGTCAGATCTTCGTCGGTGGCGGTGGCTACTGATGAACTGGCCAATAAAAAGATGGCTCAGCTCGTCAAATGAATCGATGGAACCTGGCTTCAAGGCATTGAACCAGGTTTGGGCAGATCCTCTGAGGGTGGAGGGGAAAGTGCGGCAGAGGACCGCGTCGAATGCTCCGTGGAACATCATTATTGACCGGAAGCTGCTAAGATGGTCGTCCGGGTCAGAAGAGCTGTGGTAGGGTTCGACGGCTGGTAGCTTAACATGGGAGGGAATTACTTCCTCCATAATCCCTTTGGAGAAAAGGATGCCCTGCTCCGCCTTGGGCTGAGGCGGATGGGCCTGCTTGGCAGCGTCCAGCTCCTGACGCATCTCCTGGATTGCCGATGGATCTTCTCTTCAGCGGTCAGAGGAGGAGTTGGGCGAGAGGATCGCAGGGACGACATCGAATCATGGTGGGAGGTCACTGGGGAGAGGGACCGGGCTCATCGAGATCTGGGAGGATCCCTATCGTAACCGCCTCATGGGACTGGTTTGTCCCCTCTGGGTCAGTGTGGGGGGTCCGCGGCTTCATGCGGACTGGAGGGGAAGTCGCCGGCAAAGAAGGAATCGCGGCCTCCTTATGAAGGTGCGAAGTGGGAGGAGCCGTGAGGCGCTCCTGGACCAGGTGAGTCAGGGCCTGGACTTGCTGGACCAGCGAGGCGAACTGGTCCTGGGTCACCGGGATGGCAGGCGGTGACGGGGTTTCGATTGGTGGAGGTTGCGGCGCTACACCGCTCATCGGATCAGGCCTCTGGGAAGCGGCCTGATCTTGGGCTTCAGAGGTTGCTCTTCTTCGATTGGCCATTAGAGAGGTTCTACTCCGGATCGAGATCCTTATCTCCTTTCTTCAAGTTTTAATGGGACTTGAGGCCCTTCCTCTAGCGCCAATCTGTTGCCGCTGGAATCCGTCCTCTGACTCGGGCGCAGTCGATCTCCTGGGGCAGACCTGCACACAAGTCCTCGCGCGAGAGGCGTTGGGGGTGGCCCTCCGCGGAAGACCCTCCGACGCTCAAGTCAGTGGGAGGAAATCGGCGATCAATTAGAAAACGGGAAGGTAGATCTCTCCGGTGAGTCTCTCCAGGGGCGGCCGATCGGGAGCTCTAGAGGGAGAGAGCACCGATGAGCAGCTGGCGAGAGCGGGAGAGTGAGAGTGAGCGCATACCTAAGGGAATCTGGAGTGTCATATTTATAGGTTGTCACCTGGATCTTGAGCGTCTTCTAAAAGGTTCGAAGGTTGTTAGGATACGGAGATGGATCGAATTGGGCCGTTGTGGGGCTGTTGGGATCCATATCTTGTTTGTTAGGGAATCGACGGCTAGGAGAGCTCCTTGATGGCTTGAGATCTGGTAGGTGTGTAGGTCCCAGATAGCCGTGTTAGGTTCTAGACCACTTCTCAACATGATTCCTTGCCTGAGATGTTGTTACGATAGGCCTAGGCTCTCCCGCGTCAGGTTCCGCGGAGGTGAGTATTGGATCGTGGATCGCTCAGTGAAGCCGAGCCATGGAAGCTCGGGGGAAACGAGCTACAGGAAGCTCGAAGGAGGCGAGTCATGGAAGCTCGGGGGGGCCGAGCCATGGAAGCTCGGGGAGAAGAGGCGCAGGGAGCTCGGGAGAGCCGAGCTATGGAAGCTCGGGGAAGCCGAACTATGGGAAGCTCGGGGATATCTTGGTGGGCGAAGGGATGGGGTCGGTGATATCTTGGCGGGTGAAGGGATGGGGTCGATCTTAGCCTCCTCGCACGAATATTGATGCAATAACGATTTTACCCCCCAACACATCTCTAATACGTTGCATGCCAATATTTATGCCATGCAAGTCTTTTAGTTGATGAGACATGAAAATTTTCACCACAAACGGCATTGAATATGGCATACTCACCACTGACTAGCCTAAAATATTTTCTAGAAAAATAACTTTAAGTTATTGATTGTAAAACATGCTAAAAGCCTTCTCTAATTTTTTTATGTAGCAATAATTACATTATATATTTTAATTTCTCCATTCTTAAATGTGGTGTATTCAATATCAATGAAAATGCCACAATCTCCTTGGTGTTACTTTTGAGACCTCATATTCATTTTATTTCCACCAAACTCTCATTCCTTAATTGTAGGCTTTTACTATTTTAAACTCACATTAATTGATAATTTTAACACAATAATTATTCTTGTTTCCACGTTGTTTTTTTTTCTTTTTTTCTTTTTCTACTTTTGAGAACTTAGATAGGAGGAGGCCTAACTTGACACAAGGTAAAGATAATATTCAAACTCAGTTTGGCTGAGTTCAACAGGCATGACGATGCTAACGGCCTCATGGTGACTAGAGGGCCTCAATCAAGCCAAAAGAATGGAGCTACGTACAACTATGGAGGTCTGAGAGAGTAGGAAAGCAGGGTGAGATAAATTCTCATCAAATTTTACATTATAATAATTTGATTGAAGCTTGCATACGGGAATTAAAACATCAAATTTTACATTATTATAGGTTTATTTCATAAGAAAAAATAATTTTATTCCATCCTCCAAACAAGAGTTCCTAGCAACATAAGTGCGGAATAAGGGCCTACTCTACACTCATATTACCACCGAAAACAGCCTTAGTATTTATTTTAAATATAAAACGGGAAAGATTTGTTCTTCACAAATTACTGCTAGGCATACATAAATACGACCTTACGAGGGTTTTTCTTTAAATCATTTTTTCCCCCTCTTTTCTTGTGCTTCTAAACAAATGGTGGGGATACTGCCACATATTTTGGTGAGATGGATATAAAATGCAACAAACAAGAGAAGAAATGGCAAAAATTAACAGAAAAACGAAGAGGATAACGCACCGGAACAATCCGTAGTAGGCTCGGCCCAGCCGCAAATAGTGTTCCATCCGTACTCTGGGCTGGACTTTAAACAAAGATCACAAATTACTCATATCTGGTGTGGGCTTCAATACTTGAGAATTATTCAATTCCAGAAAAAGTCTTGGTACATCGATCACCCTGGTGCAGCATGATCTACGCCGGGCGTAATGATTCCTTCATGTGTAGACCCATGTATCAGCAATGTGGGACCATGGGTGGGTCCTTTAGTGCGGATCTGCATACGGGCGAAGTATTATGTTCGGTGCTGGCCATGCTGCATCGGGGATGGTGTACAAAGACTTTTCCTTTAATTCCATCCAACCTAGCTACATGGCAATATGATGAATTGGCCATTGTCCCAATGACCAAACTGCTTGGCAAACGGAAGATCCAATTAAATCTTTTGACCAATACATGATGGGTCTGATGGGTCTCCCTCTACTACTCCTAAAAAAAAAAAAAAAATTTATGCATGGCAATATTGATGTGGAATATCTCCATTTCTTTCTTGTCCTTGAGTAATTAATTTTCGTAAAGCCGTGAGAGAAACGATAGCTTGCTAAAACTATTCACAACTAAAGCAGTATTCAGTGCATCCAAAGTCACCCAATAGACTCTTACTAAGATGCGGCTGTAACTTCATTCTTAATGACAAATGTCTCTTTGAAATTATAGTACACATTAGTTTCTGGATTCCATAATCTAGTGTCATCCCTTAAGGTTGGCAGGCTGTCTCAGGACTGTACGTTGTTCATTATTCTGAAGGTGGAAGTGCGAAAACTGAACTATTTTGCACAAAAGAGAGACGCTTCACTTCTTTTCCATCTCTCTCAACCACCAGTAATCCCGAAAGGCTCTTGGATTATCAGAGAGTTTTCATTGTATTTGTAAACAGACTCCTGGCCGTGGAATCATATCATTCTTTCCCCTAAAAAGAAGAGGATGACCAAGAGCACAATCAAGAGGCCACAGTAACTGTACTCAAAGAGCGGTCCTGAAAACATGCATCATGCCCATTTGAAGGGTGTGTTATCAATCTTCCTACAAATTAAACTTTATATTCTCTAACACCATTAATTTAAATGAAATTAGATTTTCTAAATTTTTGACGTTACAATATCAATAACCTGCAAGATCCCACCAATTTCATTTTCCTCGTATCTTCACACTTTCACCACTTCACATGATAGATTTCTTTTGTTTTTCTTTTAAAAAATAGAACAAGAATGCAACTTTCCAAAACTTAGTTTAGGTATCAAGTGGATCGAAACTAGTGCAACCAAGACTTAAATGGGTTGGTTCCTTGAAGATACCTCACAACCTTTTTAGCAGCTATTCAATGGTCTAAACCTGGATTACACTGATATCTTTCTAATATTTCATTGCAAATGCAATGTCAGGTCTTGTGTAAACTTGAGTATACATTAGACTTTCAACAACTAAGCATAGGGATGTTGTGCATTTGTTCCCATTCAAACTTATTTTTCGAGCACTGGTTTAAATCAAACTTGTCACCTTTCACTATGGGTGCAGAACTCAGTGACAATCTTTCATCCGAAATCTTTCTAAGACTTATTAATATACAAGTTTCTTGAGACAATCCAAAATGCCTCGAGATCTGTCCTTATGAATCTTAATGCTAATGACATAAGATGCCTCACTCATTTTTTATATCAAAGTTCTTGGAGAGGAATTGTTTCATCTCATATAGCAACCCTTTATCATTAGTTGCAAGTAGAATGTCATCCATATATAGGACAAGAAAGCAAATTTTGCTTTCACTACCCTTCTGGTATATATATTGGTTCATGATCAATGTTCTCTATAAAACTGAAGGAAGATATCACATCATGAAATTTTAAATACCACCGATGAGAGGCTTATTTTAATTCATATATGAATTTTTTAAGCTTGCAAACCAAATGCTCACCATCATTAGAGAAGAATCCTTTAGGTTGTTTCATATAAATCTCTTTCTCTATATCTTCATTAAGAAATGCAGTTTTCACATCTATTTGATGCAATTCCAAGCCAAAATGTGCTACTAATACCATTATCACATGGAAGAAATCTTTCTTAGATATGGAAGAAAAAGTTTCCATGTAATTAGTTCCTTCCTTTTGAGTAAATCTTTTAGCGACGAGTCTTACCTTATATTTTTTCAATGTTGTATAATAAGTCATTCTTGATTTTAAAGATCCATTTGCAATCAATGGCCTTTGCACCATTGGGCAACTCGACAAGATCCTAGATTTTGTTAGTTGCCATAGAATTCATCTCATCTTTCATGGCATCGTACTATAATTTAGATTCCTTGCAACTTATTGCTTGTAAAAATATTTCAGGATCATTTGTGGCTCCAATGTTATAGTTAGATTCTTGTGGATACATAATATAATCACTAGGAATAGTTAATTTCTTTATTCTAGTTGATCTTCTTAATGTTATGTAAACAACCTCCTAAGAAGTATCTTGTACAACTGGTTGTTTAATAGTTTCTAGTAATTGTTGAACAATGGGATCTTTTATATTACTATCAGCAGCTTATGGAACCTCAATGACCGATTGTTGAGCATCTATTTGAACTTGAGGGACACTATGAATGACTATCAATCTCCCACTTGAAGTGAAAGCTGAAGTATGTAAATATTCTTTCTCATAAAAAGCCAAATGCTGAGATTGATCACTCTCACTGATCAAGTCATTCTCAAAAAAATTTGCATTTCTTAATTCTATAATCATAGAGTTGTGCGATGAACAATAAAATCTTTAACCTTTGGACCTTTCGGCATATCCAATAAAATATCTACTTGTAGTCCTTGGGTTTAGTTTTCTTTCTTATGAGTTATAAACACTCACTTCTGACGGGCATTTTCAAACATGTATATGTCACAAACTCAATTTTCAACCTTTAAATAACTCATATGGCATTTTAAAAATAGTCTTGGTTGGAATACGATTTAATATATATATGGTCATTTTAAGAGCTTCAATCTACAAGGATTTAGGAAGCTTGGAGCTGCAAATCATACTCTTCACCTGTCCAATAGTGTTCGATTTCTTCATCCACACCATTTTGGTATGGAGACCCTGGCAAGGAGAATTGTGTAACAATTTTATTTTTCTCAAGAAATCGAGCAAACAAACCAGGTGTTTGTCCATCCCCAGTGTATCTACCATAGTATTCTTCACCTCTATCTGATCTTATAATATTAATTTAATTATTGCATTGTTTCTCTACTTCTACCTTGAACACCTTATATGCATCTAATGCTTCGTTCTTATTACGAAGTAAGTATAAATATATATATCATAAATAATCATCAATAAATGAGGTAAAGTATCTTTGATCATAAGAGTCCATATCTAGACTATAGATAAATGTATGTATGATTTTCAATATTTATGAACTTCTTTTGGCACCTTTCTTAGACTTGTTGGTCTGCTTTCAATTTATGTAGTCGATACAAGTGCTAAAATCAGTAAAATCAAGAGTATTGAGTATTCCATCATTTACTAATCTTTTGATTCTCTCAATGGAGATATGACCTAATCTTCGATGCTACAAAATAAAAGAATTTTCATTCACAACATATCTTTTAATACCTGCATTAGTTTAGGCATACATTATATTATAAACGGCATTATTTTGCAAATTGATTCAAAAAAGATTATCATACAATGTACCATTCCCAATAAGTTTATATTTATAAAATAAATTAACAGAGTTTTTATAAAAATTAAAGGAATATCATAAGAGTACAAGTTTTAATACATAAATCAAATTTCTTGAAAAGCTTAAAATATAAAAAGTCTTCTTCAAATCTAAAATAAAACCATAATCTAAAATAAGTCTGTATGTCCCAATTGCTTCTATATGTGAACTCATCTTATTTTCTGAATAGATGCGTTGTTCACTTTTCATTGGTTTTCTTTGACTTACAAAATTTTGCAAGGTATTTTAAAATATGGATTATAGAACCAGAATCAATCCGCCATGTATTATGACAAACAACAGCCATATTGGATTTATAACATATAAATGAGGTTAGAATACCTTCCCTATCAAGCTATGCTTTGAATTTGAAGCAATCCTTCTTGAAATGCTCTTTCTTTTTACAGAAGAAGTACTTGGATTTCTTCTTGACTTCCGAATGGATAAGTATTTTATCCTTTTCCTTACGTTTGGCTTGAGTAGCCTTATATTTTTTCTAAGTAGCTAAATGTGCATTTTCTCTCATTTCTATAGTAAGCCTTCCTTCCTCTTGAACATACATGGTCAGAAGTTCATTAATAGACCGTTTATCCTTATGTGTTGTAGGATATTTTGAAAGGACTATATTGCTATAGTGAATTCAAAAAAAAATGCACCAAGAAAGACTCTGACATCCCAACCTATAGGGATTTTAATTTAGCCGCAATATTCCTCATTTTCATGATATGCTCACGTATACCTCTAACAGTAGTGAGCTTTATTGATGATAATTTTGCTATCAGGGTACTAGCTAGTGCCTTATTTGAAGACTCGAATTGTGCATCAATAGTCTTCAAAAATTCCTTGACATCTTTGGACTCAGGAATTGAACCCATATACTAGCAGAAATCTTAGTTCCTATGAATATCATACTAAGCTCACACACATCTCTAACAATAGTGAGCCTTATTGATGATAATTTTGCTATTAGGGTACTAGCTAGTGCCTTATCTGAAGACTCAAACTGTGCATCAAGAGCCTTCAGAAGTTTCTTGACATCTTTGCACTCAGGAATTGAACCCATATACTAGCAGAAATCTTAGTTCGTATGAACATTATACTAAGGCGATTAGATCGCTCTCACTATTTATACACAACAATCTCAGCCTGAGTGCTAGTAGGAGTAACTGCAGGTGGTTCATCATTCCTGATGGCGTAGTTAATGTCCATGCACCTTAACTGAAGAAAAATTCTTTTTTTTCACACCTTATAATTGTCACTACTTAAATCAAAAATTTTATATTTCATATCAAAAATATTCACAGATAAAATAGCTACATAAAGTAAAATAAAAAAT
>UESW01004830.1:305371-401667 GCA_900491605.1 Calamus simplicifolius | reverse complement strand
TTAATTTTTTGAGTATAAGTCCAAATTAATTATTTAATTTTCTATTATACTCTCCCATAATTTTATTATATAACAGTCATATTTAATAAACTCTACCAAGATCGATTGCAAACCCAATTAAAGAAGGAGAATTATGTTAAGTAACTGCCAGCATAAAACTTCATCAAATTCTTTTAAAACATGAATCTACTAAAATATGCGATGTCTTTATTAAATAATATATTTATATTAAAAATAGTAATAGATTAAAAATAATTGAAATGGAGAAACAATAAGAAGTGAAAAAAATTTGATAGTTTTTTAAATCAGATAAAAGTTAAAAATAGTTTCAAAATTAAATAAAAATTATGAAAGATTTTCAGCATGTCAAATATAAAGCTAGTCTCAGAATATTATACGTGCAAGAGCGTATAATATTTATAAAAAAATTAATTTCAGCATATTTATAAAAAAATAAATATTTAAATTACGTTAAGAATAATCAGAACTTGTCTTGGAAGTAGCTTCTCTAATTTAGATTTAATCATTTATACTGATTCGTTGTATTGGCTATTTTTGCGATAAAAAAAATTTCTCGGCATACTTCAATCTAATCTTTAGATTACTTGCGGATCAACGGGATCACAATTTTAGCCCAAATCCATCTCCTCTTCGGAGAGGATCAGACCGCATTTTCGTTCCATAAAAGGTGCCGCTGCAAGGAAGGAATGACGAATGGTGATGCGGTCGAATCATTATCGCAGTACCTGCCACCCCGACGATATATTCCACCGACAACGCCCCGGAGCGACCTCACACCGTATCGTACTGCCGTTCTCGAGCGCCTGTCATGGCCTCGTGGAGCGCACTGCGATCAAATGACGCGGATTTATTCCGCGCTAAACCCTGCGTCGCGTTTCGCCATTGCTTCGCCTTCTCGCCTCGATCCCATCGGTCCGCTCCATTCCCCCTCTCTAGGTTAGTTTTCTGATCGAATCCATGGTGAGATTCGCTTCGAAGCCTGCGGCGAGGAAGTACCTCTTCGTTCTGTCGTGCATCGCGCTTCTAGGGATCGCCCTCGTCGCAGATTTCCTCTGGGCCTCCTCCAATGTCGCCTCCTCTTCTCCCTATTGGTCCACGACGCTGGATTTGTCTCTTGACGGCGTCCCCAGCCTCGGCTCTACCCCGGCTAAGCAGGTGAGTCCGCTCTTGTTTCGATTTCCTGAACGAGGGTTTTGTGATTTCTGTATGGGCGGCAAGAGGAGGAATCTTGGGAGTTAGTTTAAGAGTTAACGGGCGTCGCGGCTTTCTATTGCTGAAAGTTTTCAATTTCTTCTTCAAGTTATCAAGAAAGGAAAAAATCTTTGAATACTGTTTTGTAGATTGCTCAATTTTGGGTCCGCGGTGTAGTTTTAATTCCTTTCCCCGGTATAAAATGCCAGTGGTTGTGGGCACATTGATTCTGAATCACTTTAGAATCATGTTGAAACTAGAAAGCCTCGGGATTTTTCCTTTGAAGATAGTGTATAGATGAGCAACTGGTGATTTGAATGATGAGCATCCTTTCTTGGTTTAGGAAGTCAAAAGACAACTTTGTTATTGCATTATTTTTTTTCTGTTTTGTTTTTCCCCTGACAGTTTAACAAGACGAGGAAAAAGGAGGACAAATTGGCAATCCCAAAAGATCTTAATGCAACTTTTGCGGATATACCAACACGGCTGCTAGAGTGGGAAGAGATGGCAGAGGCACCCGTTCCACGATTGGATGGAGCTGCTATACAGATCAAGAACCTTTTATATGTGTTTGCTGGATATGGTACCATTGACTATGTGAGAAACAAACTCAAATTTTTTTTTCTCATTCCTTGGATCTTCGTATATTATCTTACTGCAGATCTCCATACTGCCTTAGATACATAATATCGATTATCTTTGCCTTTCGCCTTTCACAAGCAATCTTGGGCACTTAACCAACTTTTTGCTGGCCTCTTTAGGGTTTTTGCCTGAATTTGCTTTTCATTGGATGAGGGCAGCATCTGTATCTTGAAATTTCCACTTGAAAGGAAAATTCTTCTTTTTTCCTACTTTCTCTCTTTGTTTTACAGGTAGTAAAGTTGAATTGTCGTAACCACCTACATTATGGTAATACCCCACATGGAATGAAAAATTAATTATGAATTGCAGTTCATAGTTGATCCAACTACTTGTTGTGCATTAGATAACCCTCTTATAATGAAAGGCATAAAACTTATAACCGATGACGTTCTATATTATGCCCGACACCAATAGCCAGAATCACTATGATGTCCTGATTATATTAGAATCATCTTATGAATCCTTGTTCTCCATGGTTTCCTAGTTAGAACAGGTATTACCACTAAAGTTTCCTATTCATTTCTCATGACACCTTTCTGTATTGTCATAGTCCTCTTCCTATACCCTTTAAACAAATACATAACAGCTCTCTTTAATGTAGCCTAACAGCTCTTTGTAATGTAGCCTTCTTAGATCTTAGTCACACAATGTTATCAAAAAATGGCCACTTAAGAAGTGCCTAGCAACAATTAACAACCAAGTGGTACTTCACTGCTTAAACATATTATAGCCATGTAGTCTGCCCAGCCATGTAAATGCTTAATGGAGTGCGTAAACAGCTTTTTGATCTACTTAAACACTTAATTGTTACTACCTTATAATCTAACAATTATATTTTTTACCCTCTTTTGAGATGTTGCAATGTCTAAAATCTGTTTCACTTATGTATCTAAGTATGCCTAGATGACAAAAAAGGCCATTAGCTTTGGGGCCTGTTTGGATTAGCTGTTGACCAGCAGCTACTTAAGGGTGTCCCAATAGCCAATCCAAACAGGGCCTTACTTGTACCCAGCCTTAGCATTTATTGTCATGATAGGAGAAGGAAGGCCTTTTTGCCCTTCTCTCTCTCTCTCTCTATCTCTCCCTCTCATATAGTTTTTGTTTTTATTATCTTCAGGTTTCTCTGTATTGTTTTATCTGTTTCAAGCATTTTTTGTTCCTATCTTTTTTTTCTATAGTTAATGATATATTACTTTTATATTGATTGAGGAAGCATGTATAATTCAAATCACATCTCATTTCCTTATTACATACATATTAAATACCAATACTTGTTGGACACTTTTAGGAAACATGCCCAATACTTAAGTATTCTAATTTTTTTGTTCTCAAAAAAAGTATCCTATCTTTTAAATCAAAAGGAATGTTTTGAAAACTTTCCAGATACACTATCCCGTATCTCATATCTGTATCCATGTTTCCTTAGTCATTTTTTAGACTAGCCACTAGTTATTTCATTGCATATTTATAGTCCATTTCTTTTAACTATTATTTTAGATATTCTATAAATTGTTTAGTTGTGTAGTTTGCTAATAGGCATAAAGCATTTGTGGTTAAAAAATAGAGTGTGTCATGACCATTTAACCCTTTAAAATTTTTAATAACCTTGGTAAAACATGCCTGCACCATGTCAACTTCTTTTTTTTTTTTTGCTTCAACTAGCACAACCTTGTAGACCTCATCTTACATACTCATTCTTGCCTTGTCCTTCAAATTTTATCATACATCTATGCAAGATTATCATATATAGTGCATCCATCTTCCTTCGGTCTCACTTTTATCAGGGCTAAGCTATGGCCTACAGTTAGCTAACATGCATGCTGCTGACAATCAACTACCTGGGACATTGCAAATAGTATTTTTTTTCCTGGGTTCCTTTATTTATTATTAATTGATGTCTGATTACGAAACCTTGTTTCAATGGAACTTGCTGAGATACTTCAGAAAATGTTAAAAAAAATAAAATCATCCATAGGAGGCATTGACTTTTGGTGCCCTGTTCAAGGATTTATCTCAAGAGCAAAATATGAAAAATGTTTTCATCATAAATGAAGGCCGAGGCTGCTAATTATGTTTGTTAGATTCTTGAGAAAGAGCTGATATCTTCTTAGTTACAATTTTTTTCTAGTTGGAGGATAATTTATGCTTTGATATTGTTTAATGATAGTATGGGTTTTATTCAATGCCTTCCTTTTTGTAGGTGCACTCTCATGTGGATATCTATAATTTTACTGATAATACATGGGGAGGAAGGTTTGATATGCCCAAAGAAATGGCACATTCACATTTAGGAATGGTAACAGATGGAAGATACATTTATGTAGTCACTGGGCAATATGGTCCCCAATGTAGAGGGCCTACAGCTCGCAACTTCGTGCTGGACACAGAGACAAGAATGTGGAGTGATTTGCCTTCATTACCTGTACCTAGGTGTGTGCCATAGAGGGGATCCCGCTGATCACATGTAAACCTTCACTTTGCTGTGATATAATTGTAGCTACTGAGCCTTATCCCTTCTGGATTGACTTTATGATGTCTTCATTTTTTCTTCTATGGTGCAAAGAAATTATGACCCTTCCACATAATCGCCATCCCTTTTCCATCTAACATTTTGCCCTTTTTTCCTTTCTATTTTTTCCTTTAACCTTAGTAGAATTGTGAAACTAAAATAGTCACTTCTAATCATTCTATGAAAAGTTTTTTCATTTGATCAATTATGATGCTTGAGAAATTTTCAGGATCCAAATCTTAGTTTTCTGGCTTGAAAAGTATTTATATATGAATTCTTAGGTATGCACCAGCCACCCAGCTCTGGAGAGGCAGACTTCATGTTATGGGTGGCAGCAAGGAGGACCGCCATGAGCCTGCATTGGAGCATTGGAGTCTTGCAGTAAAGAATGGCAAAGCCTTGGAGAAAGAATGGAGAAATGAAATACCAATACCTCGCGGCGGCCCCCACAGGTTTGTAGGGCATTGTTTTTCTTTC
Organism: Calamus simplicifolius; assembly: GCA_900491605.1. NCBI lineage: Eukaryota > Viridiplantae > Streptophyta > Magnoliopsida > Arecales > Arecaceae > Calamus > Calamus simplicifolius. The sequence continues at coordinate 396,827 of UESW01004830.1, read as the reverse complement.
AAAGATATGAGTATTTTTCCCGCCACTTGTATTTGATATTCATAATTTTACAGTAGCCTTCATTCAAAAAGCTTGCTTAGCTCAGAGTTCCATGACCCAACATCATATAATTTACAGAATTGTAGTTAGGTTGAACTAAGCTGCTTGTGTTACATCATTATGAAGTAATACCATATGTGTTGTATAATAGGCATATCTATGCTTTCTGTTATTTCATCACTGCTGGATTCTATGAGTGCATTTTAATCATAGAGAATATGTTCCATTAGGGCCTACAAACCAATATCGAGAATCGTATTGATGAATTATCAGTTTGATATGATATGGTCAGTATGGCATGCTTCCCATAGTGAGATAAGGCATTAAGAGTTTTTCTTATTTCAGTCATAGTGCCACTCGAAGTCTAGTAGTACAAATCGGTACCAGGTGGTATAGGACAATGTGGCAGTTTTGTTTGGTTCAGACTTGTCTATTTATACTGAATCAAATTTCAATACCGTACTGTACCTTACTAATATGTTATAAGTTAGTTTAACAGATCTTAGATACCACTAGTTCTTATTGCCTATTGTGATCCTAAACTATATCCATTTGCCAAATCTAAGCTTGGAACCCCTAATTTATTTTCCATTCTAGATGCTTTACAGGCCCTGCTAGAAAAATAGGGTGTAGATTTTCACTTTCCCAAGCTTTTGCTATTTTTACTCCTGAAATTAATGCAATCATAAAATTCAAATTACTGTAATGTATCTAGATTTTTTTAGTGCATTATCCTCATAAGCAGAAATATTTTGACGGTTGATGATTTAAAAAATTTTAGAGTTATCTGCAAATTGCAGAGCTCCCAAAAACTTTGGAATGGATTTTCAAGTTAGGAGAGCCTTCTTGGGAGGAGTTCAGGCCTAGAATTTGCAAGCATTTTAGTGTTTCAATGGACCAAAAAGCCTTAGCAGATGATTATATTGAACCAATAGTGTAGATTGTGATGTATCAATTTCGAAGGGAAAATTTAGGGACTAAAAAATTGAGAAGTTGGTCATCTGGCACAGTTGTTAAGGTCATTAAAGGCAAGTAGACCAATGACTAAAATATGATAGACTTATTTGTATATAAAAGGACGATCATGTATGTTTTTTCTAACACTTTCATCATGTAGAATGAAACTTGTGGTAAGATGGTATGCATTGCTGACATATTGTTAAAGAGTAATGTATTTCTTGAATGCCTTTGTGCCATCGTTTTGATTTGTTTAGCTTTTTGTTTTTATGGAGCTACTAAAAATCAGACCATTCACTTCTCGCTTGTGACTTGGCAAAAAAGTGTCTTTGATTGATTTGTTGCTTTCTGTCAGCCAATAAATCTCACTGTAAATGAGAATCATTTCTACAACTGCAGTATACCACTTAAAAAGCTAGGCAGTTAATGGAGGAGTGTAAGAAGGAATATTGAAATAATAACTAAAATGAACAGGTGGAAAATTTGCTTCACAAGTATTGCAATATTGTGAGGGCCACACGAATGAGCGGTAACTGTTTGATAACTTCTTCCTTTTTATCATTACTATAGTTAATTGGCAAAAATAATACTAGCATGAAAAGATTATTGCATGCCCATTTTATGCAGCTTTTGTAAGTACAAGGGTCAGATGACATTCATTTGGTATATTTCATGATTATCTTTTACAAAAGAGTACACTATCAATGAGATCATGTAAAACTTTATCATTGACTGCATCATGCACCCCATGCTTGAGAGAAATTCACGCTTAAACATTTTCAAGTGGTATGTCAGGGTCAATCTGTTTTTGTTCATCTGAATTTGATGTTGTGATGCTATGTATTTTTTTTCCTTTTTTTTATTTTGCTTGTATATGTTTTCTTTTATACAACCTAAGGAATATTGGATCAAATTGAACTGACCAAAAACTGGTACAGATACTTTTTGGATCGGTTTTGAGTGCAAACCGATCTAAACCATGTTGAACCGCTCGATTCAGATCGATTCAGATGTGGGATGGCTTAAGGGGTGGGTTGCGTGAGATATGGGCTCTTGTGAACTCACTTAAATGGAAAGAGGGAGGTTGAGAGCACTCATCCTCTTTTATTTGTAATCAAAATCATTTAAGTACTTTTCATTTACTTAAGATTTTTTATGTAAATAAGGAAATATCCTTCATTTGAATTCAACAAAAATATCAGAAAATAAAATGTCAATTCTCTCTCTCAAGACAAATTTGGAGAATTTCACCTAGTTTAGCAAATATCAAGGTATAGTACTTTTATTCCAGACTAAAATCTTAGAAAATTAATTTAACTTAAAAATATAAAAAAATATTTTAAAATATAATTTGTAAACTTTAGTCAACAGTTGGTTAAACTTGCAGGTTTTCAGATTTAGAAAGGTCATAACAACAAAGAACCTCACACTTAACATTGATTATGATCTTTTATTGTAATCATGTCTAAGTCTGAAAATTCTGTAAGTTTTCCTAAGTATTGATCATAACCTTACAATTTATATTTTAAGATTTTTTTTTTCGCTATTTGGTTTTTTCATCATTTCTAAGTTAACTTGATTTTATACAATTTTTATTCGAAGTGAAAGTACTCTAACTTGATATTTGATCAACTGAGATTTTCTAAAATTCTTTGAATTTATTTTTAAGAGGGAGAGTTGACTTTTTATTATTGAAAAATTACTTTTTTTAATATTTTTATTGAATTCAAATAGAGAATATTTTTCTTATTTGCATTAGAAATCTTAAGTAAATGACATTTACTTGAATGATTTTGAATACAAATAAGAGAGAGAGAGAGAGGGAGACTGAGAACTTCACCTCACTCCCAAATTGGCCTAAACCACATAAAAAAAGGGAAAAATTTTGAGAAACTAGGAAAAAGATTGGAAAAAGGGTGTACTGACCCGAATCATTAGTACACTGCCGGTTCGATTCGGTATTGACATCCAATTCAGTATACCTTGATACAACCTTTTATTGGTCATGTGGAGAGCCTTATCTTATCTATTTTTCACTAATTGGTGTGGCCATGTAAACTTATTAAAGAACTTTAATGTCCAGAACTTCTTGTATTCTTGAAAGGAAGGAAAGGACCAGAAAATGAGAATGATTGTGCAAAAATTGATTCTTCAACAAGCCTCCCCTATGAGAAATAGCTTCTTCAATGGAAACCATCATCCCTTCTCTAGATAGAAAGTTCATATATTATCTTCTCACGTGCTTTGTAAGATAAAAAATGATTCATAGTTTATATTTTCAATTAAGGTTTTAAATACGGGTGAAATGGTGGGCATTCCTCCATCTAGAGTGTAATAATGAGGTACCATACCAAGTATTGGGACAGGTTGGGACATATACCATCTTGAGTGTTGGGCTCTGAGGCGTTTCCTTCCATAGGAAAACTATGGAAGTCTTGTTCTGTTATATTTGAAACCTTGTCTCTTATGGTATCAATGTCTTTCTCCTCGAAAAACCAAAAGAAAAATTCTTAGTTGACATTTTTCCTCGACTATGGATCTTCATTAAATTAACATTATCAAGTAGATGAGTATCATTGCCATCATAATTCTTGACTTTGTCTTTATAGATTTGAATCATTTTTGTCAACTTGTGAATAAGATAATCATTTAGCATAGATGATCTGATAAATTACCAACTAAGACATGTTCATTGAATTTTCTCCGGTATTCAAAATTTTATTGGATATGCACAAGATATAGGTATTGAAACTAGTATTACATTCACATGGATGTTCAGGAAGTGCATCCAAGTGCGATTTTACAAGTGGATCAAAACAGCATATGGGAATACATAGAAAATTATTTTATTAAATTGAAAAATATTAGACGATATATTCATTAAAAGATAATATTGCCAAAATATTAATTGATTGGGAGCAATGGAGAGTGACATTGTGGCACTTCATTTTTTAAAATATTTTTTGCATTTCAATTTTGTTGAAAATTTTTTGTTGCTAATTTAATTTTACAGAAATTTCACTCAAAATGTTAAAAGCTGTTTTGTCACCCTCTTGTTATTCCTTTTATAGCAGGCGCCAGCTAAGTATCTTTTTCTTCTTTCGAATGTGAGATCTGTATTGTCAGCTTACATGAGGGTATAAACTGATTTTCCCTAAATGGTTAAGGGGATATAGATGAGTTGAGTTGAGTTGAGTTTAAGGGCGATATAGGTCTATATGCTGAGAAAAACAGCCCAGCCCTCTCTTAGATTGGATATAAATCATATTTATGCTACAATTACTGTAGAAGGGCTTACTAGAAAAAGCAGTGAATTAGAAACAGTTATAGCCACGTTTAGAAGTTAATGCCTATGTGATCATCCATTATTTATTGATAAGAATCATCCATTTGACTGCACAATTCGTGCTGCCAACACACTGCATTATCCTTGATGTTATCAAGGATCTGATTTGTTATTAATTTAATTGGTGCACTAAGGATCAAGTTCTGATAGTGGGTAAAAACTTGTGTTGCTAAGTTTGGTTTTTGATGCCTTATATTGTTTCTTTGTGTCTAAGCTTATTTATTTGGAGACTTGTCATGATAACCCATTTGCCTCAAGCTTTTTTTATGAGTTCATGTGTTCATAACTTTCTTTCTTTAGGTAATTCTACATTGAAATAATCTTCAGAAAAACTGTTATATCACTCTTTTACTAACAAGAGTCCATTAATGTGCTAATAAACATTTAATTTGATAAGACGATAGATCATGGGATTTTTCTTGTGATGCTTTCATGGTGCTTGTAGCATTACAAGCCCTTTTAGGTAAGTGCTGAATGGCATCATTTCTATTCTTAATTATATATTTTTTGCTATCAGGGCTTGTGTTGTTGCTAATGATCAACTTCTTGTTATTGGTGGTCAAGAGGGTGATTATATGGCCAAACCAGGATCACCGATTTTCAAATGCTCCAGAAGAAATGAGGTATGTGATTAACTATTTATTTAGCTCATATTATTAAGCATTTTGCACATCTTGAGTAAAATCCAACCTATTGATTTACTGATTCTTCATAAGTGATAAGTTACATGTTGACAACATTGGTTAAATTGGATAAGCTTTGAAGCATTTCTCCTTTTTTGCTATGAATACTAATTTCAAACTTCCTTGCAATATCATTGTCTACAATGACCTTTATGTTATTTTTTAATAATTTTTGTTTTGGAAATCAGTGATGGATAAACTTGTATATGATGAAGGGCAACTTATAACATGGCATGGATACGAGATATGGATGCAACATGATATGAATGCACGATCATTTTTGAAAAAGTAAGATAATGATATGATGGGACGTGGGAATGATAATGTGCCTTTTTTCATATATATATGAAAGAGAGTATTAAAAGTGATATATTTGGCTATCATAATAACATAATCCATGCTTTATACTATAGCATCAACTTCACAAACTTTTACCAAGTGCGCATTTTTAGTTTTTGGAAAATAGGATACTTAGTTATCTTATATTTATCTGTAAAGTATTCAATGATTATTGATATTCAATATGTATCTGACATGAGCACCATGCTACAATTTAAAGTATCTATGCTTCGGTGAAATAGTATCCCTCTCCAAAAAAATGGTTGTCACCGGTGCACAAAAAATATTCTGTCATGAGTGAACAAGTTGTTTAGGAATTGTCCACATGCTAGTTCATAATTATTGGTATGGATATTTTCCACACAAAAAAAAAAAAATCCTTAACGCTAGAAGCGATATGGATCATTCAGGAATTAAAGTTGATTTGCTTTATAAAAAGAAAATACTAATGAACTTTGATGAAATGTTTACCGAATTTAGCTAATTGTCTCAATCTCAAGTTATCATTTTGGAATAGGAATCCATGTTATCCAAAGATTTCTTTTGATTATTTCTAGAAAGAAAAAGTCAATTATCCACATTGGTGTCTTCTTGAACAAAAATGTAATATTGTTCCTCCGTTGATCAAGAACTTCAGTCTTTGTGAAGTAACCTTATCATATGTTAAAAAGGGTTTCAACTGATTGTTGAGTTTATCGATGGTGACATTTATGTATTGTTATAAGAGAGAACTCCATAATGGAAACTTACGTAAAAGTCTGTTCTTTTCCCAACATTCAAGTTAAGAATTAATTTTTGGCGATGCCTTTTAGAGAGTATTAATATAGATTGTCTTGTTTTTACTAAAAAATGAAGTTAAGCTCCGGTAATTAACATATGGGGTGAAATATTCATATGTAAATATTGCTATAAACTTCTGGCTGGGCTTCGTGCCTGATTGTTGAAAATTGGATCCAAGATAACATATGGACGCCTCTTTATCTATGTGTTCATATAGAACATTGAGTGCTTGAGCTGTGCACAGACACTTTCTTCAGTGAAAAGTGAAACCTACCATGACTATGGTATCCTCACTCTATACGACAGGGACTATGTCATGTAGATGATATGATCATCATTATTGATGAACCTATTTCTAAATGTAGCAACACATTTAGTGTCAATTTTAGATTAAGGACATTGAACCTCTCGCCATCTTTTTATATGCGGGTTCCCTTACTTCCATAAATATTGCCATTAGAAAAGTATTCATGCATCCTACTAATGTTGGAACTGTTTATGATTCTACTACACATCATCTGGCATGGCTTGTCCACTTAAGCATTTCTCAAACTCACTCAGTTGAGGGATAATTACAAAGTTGTATTTTCTTTTCTATATTACTTTCCGGTACCTTCTCTTTACCTTTAAGGGCAATCTTTTTTACCTTTTCAATTCCATCTTCTTGTTGAAGCTTCAATTTTATTAACATTTATTAGACTGATGATTGTACTAACCAACACTATTCTTATTTAGACATCATCCTTGTCATACATGCTTACTTAAGTAGTGCTGCTCCCAATCTTCGTTGATTATGATGTATAAGGTTCTAGTGAGATAACAAGAATTTTGTTATTCTTTTTTTGCCACATTAATGTACTCCATTACTTACTTACATCTAGTTAACTAGGTATGCTGTGAACGGTTTTACAATGAGTCATACAACTATGCATTTCATCAATATGAGAAGCCAATCACTGAGTTTTTCTTTCATTATGTGCATGTATTGATGATGGGAGGAGGAAGAGGAGGCTGGGCAAGGGCATGGAGTGTAGGATTATATGTTTCGTGATGATGTCTAACACGTACTTCTGTTGTATGGGTGTTTTATCTGTTTAAGGCTTTTTTGTCTATATGTTGTTCAGAAAATTGCTTAATTGCTTACGCCTCAAAACAGTGAAAGGTACTTTTATACCATTAGCATGGAATTTCAGATATGCCCTCAAAAGTTTTTAAAAGATACGTTCAATTCTGGGGAAAAAATGAACAAACTAATTGAATTTAACTATGCTAAAATAAGGTCAGAATATGGTATGCTAAATCGTCCCAAACTGAGTGGTTCAATCTGTTGGTTCGGTGGAGGAGAACCGATGAATCAACCCCGAACCAATTGAACCGCCTGATTTGGCCTGATTTAAGATGGTTCATGACTTAAGGCTCCTTGTTTCCTTGATTGATACAGTACTAGTATTGCTTGGTACATCCTGCATCGAAAATGGTACCAATTTTTAATATAGCAAACCTTGGATCAGAATTATGAAAGTAAACGCAATATAACAAGAAGGTGATATGTTCAATTTTAGACTTTTGGAGGGGCATATATGCATTTTCAACATTTTGAAGGGTAAAAATGCAAAAGAAGGACCTTTAAACCATCTGTATTACCAAAATCATTTACATATATTAAGCCATTAAGATACCTTCAAACATCATGTTCATCGTCCTCATCATTTACATACCAAATAACCTAGGACAATTTAAATTATTATAAGTTAATGGACCAGAATATGTTTCATTGCCAGTGTCCTTGTCTTTATAGTTACAAAGTGTGTATATGGTTGATTTCACGCTTTAACTTTCTTCAGAGTGTTTGTCACTGGATTGAGAAAGACCTGTAAGTCCTTTATTATCGAATTTAGCAAATAATAGAGGATCACATGATTCAGCGAACAGTAATGAGGTTCTACTTCACTACCTTGCTAATTATTTTAGTTCTGCAGTCAAAAAGTGAAATTTATGTTTATCTTCTTTTCTGGTGTTTATTGAAGAATTGAAGTTGTCTTGTCAGTCCTCTATAAATCCTCCAGCCTTTTCAGCAAAAGGGGCAAAATTGGGTCAAGTTCTGCCTTTAAATCTGCAAAGCTTAATAATAGTTTTAAAAATATCATTTGATGTCTTTGCCATGACATTGCTGATAAAGTGCTTGGATGATTGTATAAAAGCATTCAATCTAACCACAGATCGGTCATGTCTTTAGCCATGGCCTTCTGGGGACAATGATAGAATGACTGATAAGCGTGTAGTAAGGTGTGTGCTTGAATGCCGTTTCATTATCATCCAAAAATCTCATGGATTGTAAATTGAACAATAATCTTAATCACTGTGATTGTTCGCATGAACAGAATCAGCAAGCAGTGGCCAGAAGCTTCACAGTTGGCCCTTATGGTGCTTTTTCATGTGAATGATTTGAGATTTTTTTGACTTCACTTGCTAGCTCTTATTCACTTTGTAGGTAGTGGTATAAAGACTGTATGTTTCTAGCAATTACCTCACTCTGCTCAAGTTCCATTAAAGTAACTCACTAAATTATATTACACTGCATGTTTCTGTTTGACCAATTTCTTTGGCCTTCCATTACTTCTGTTGATGCATTATCCCACAATATAAAGGGTATAATTTGGACCACAAAGCTGAGATGATAATTTGGAACACAAAGCTGAGATGGTTGAAATTAAATTTTTTGTTCCTTTCCAGTTGCAAGTTTTAATAAAAATTATTGCACTTCATTATATGATAAGTTTGAATATGCTTTATTGCTTTTTTTCTCTTTTCAAATGTCTTTCACATTCACGATCATGTGCTAATCCAGGTGGTGTATAGTGATGTCTACATGCTTGATGATGGCATAAAATGGAAACAACTGCCACCCATGCCAAAACCAGATTCGCATATAGAATTTGCATGGGTTAATGTAAACAATTCCATTGTTATTGTTGGAGGTACAACAGAGAAGCACCCTGTGACCAAAAAAATGGTGCTGGTTGGTGAAGTATTCCGATTCAATTTAGATACTTTGGTATGAACCTTTTTCTGCTTATTTGCTTGAGTAGATATAAGGGAAAGATTTTTGTTTCTCCAATGTTTGCCATTCTTTTAGTTGTTTCTTTTATCATCAACTCATAACGGACTTGAGTCATGAAACCTTACTGCATTAATTGGGGAGCCACTTTCATGCTTAAAGGCAAAAATGACAAAATTTTTAACGAGCAGCATGAGGCACTGATCATATACACTGCTGGTTCAACGTACAAGCTAAGTAGAAGAGACAATCCCCTTAAAAAGCTTTTAAAAGTCTATAATATAGATGTAGGCTTACGGATAGAATCTCTTGATAGAATGTCACAAATACAATGTGGTAGAGCATGAACCTTAGGCTTCTGGCACATAGATCCAGAACTTGAGGGAAGAACCTCAGCCTTCTAGCTTGCAACATAGCCTTATTCACTGTATTCTCACTCCAATTATGTGCATAACAAAACTAGAAATTTCAAAGAACTAGAAGAATCGCTTGCAAAAGCATGCGAAGCAATGGTGTTGTTGCACCATTTCCTAAAGGAAAAAAAAAAAAAACTCATGAAAGCATGAGGATACATATATTATATCAGTTACTTTTCTCAAATAAACTGATATTGATGTTTTGGTTATTCTTGGAAAACATCAACAAGAAGTTATTCCTTATCCATTCTGTTATCTGTCCTCTGCAAATAGCAGCTTAAGAAAGCTTCATGAAATTCATGAAAAATTACATGTTCTAAATTTAGGGCAGACTTGAACATTTGCAAAAACCATAGTTCTTTAGTGCAATTTAAATCATCGAAAGGCTTTCAATTGCTAAGGTAATGATAATTTTAAGGTGATGTTTGGCTCATGATAACATAATATTACTAAGAATCTTACTTTCTTAGTAATCTTGCACTTGGTAATCAAATTAGCGAAAATGCAAGATTACCATATTTGGTTTGCCTTGCCTTGATAAAATTAGCTTAAATTCTTAAAAATGTAATATTTTATATTATCATATTTTTAAATTCTATTTATATTTTGTTATAAATCTTTTATCTTTTAAGTGGTTGTCTTTTTTTCCTTGCTTAAATATTAAAATTTTTAATATAATTATATATTATACTATTTAAATATTAAATGATATTTATAATATAAATAATATTACTTAAATATATTATTAAATTATTTAAATGTAATAATATAATATGCATGAGGGTAAAAAACATTAAAAATTCTAAATTTAATATATATTTATAAAATATAATATTGTTTAAAAATTTAATATTATTTTATATTAATACAATATATGGCATTATATATTTATATAATATATATATATATATATTGGATGCATATTAAATATATAATTAGATTAAATATTATTAAATATTTATATGAAAGTTAGGAGCTCGATTATCGGACTTTGATAATCTCAAATACTCACCTTTCAAAAAAGAATGGGATTATAATTTGTAATAATCAAATCTTAGATTATGAGAAATCAAATATTACTATCCAGTTACCATGCTTAATAACTAATTATGATAATTTATATAGTAATCTCAGATTACCATGGTGGATTATTATGAAGCAAACAGCCCCTAAATGTTTTCAAGAGCTAGGAGGAAAAATAAATGTTTGGACACTTAGTCTCTGTTGGCAAATTCAAATCATATGATCTGGAAACCAGCCATTTATACCTTCTCTTCTGGTTTTTTTGGTTCAAATTAAGGAGAGGATATTTATGATTTCTTATAATGTTGTGTATAAGCTAATTTTGATTTGATGTTGATAGGGGTTATGTAAAAGGTTCTTAAGATCTACTAGAGTTGTTAAAGCCAGATTTAATGGTTGAAGTATTTATATTAAATCTGATAGAATAAACTAATCTTGGGTTTCTTTCTTCTTTGATATAAATTCTACATAAGGGGCAAAGTAGCATTCTAAAGATATTGTTGATGATTATTTGATCAAGTTTAATAGAGCATTTTGGTGGATTTTCTACGTCATCTTACAAAGTGTTTTTCGTCCTTAACTGAAGCTCTCATCTACTTGATCATCTTTTAGGTTATTAGGAGATTTTCTTGTCAACTCATGGAGCACAACTCCATGAGCATGCAAGGCTCCAATCCATAATTCATTCTTAATAAACCTGATAACATACAGAACACATGCATAAGCAATGATATAAATACAGAGCTTGCTAAGTCTCTAATAATAATTTGATGCATTCATAAAACCATCTACAAAACCTCAAATAACATAATTGCAAGGTTTTAACTCATATCAAATTTTCAAATACTTCAACATAACCAAAATAATTTGACGAGATAGAAAATTCTCATATAAGTTTCAGTAAGCAAACCTGAAGTAGAGTCCACACTAAATAAACTGGCCTTGCTCTGAGCACACTCCCAAAAAACATTAACCTTCCAGCAGCTTCTAAGACTATGAATCTACAAAGGTAGAAAAATAAAATTCTAGGGATCCTTGACTCAGCTTGATAAACAGCTACTTCCAGTAGCTCATGACCCAAGGTTGAAAACCCTCAAGCCTTGACTGAGCTAAGCCAATGCTACATGGTCCTTTGCTCATCCAGGATTAGCTTTGGTTGCAATCTAATTCTGGACTCCTATTGGAGAAAACAAACAAAACTGAACTTTTCCACTTTTGAGGTCCTAAACACTAGCCATGCAAAATTTGATACATTTTTTGTGGAACTGAAATTTCACGGCCTTTTTTTAAAAAAAAAAATCTTATGTGAGATTCTCTCTCATCAATGGATTTAGTTCTCATGTTCAAATTGAACTGTCATGTTATATCAAGTTTTTGTCATTCAATCCACATATGGATTGCCGCTTTTAAATATTCTCTTTGCTCTATAGCGTTGCTGGTTTCTGTCGCTAATTGTAACCCCTCCAGGGTAAGTGTAGGAAGCACGTTCCATATTCAGTGTATAATGCATAGACAAATGAAGTAAATTGTGATTCTGTTTTCCAAAAAATATTTAAAAAAAGAGAAATTCTGTTTATTGTGATCATCATCTTTCTATCATGATCTTAAGATTGGAGGTATGCATAATGTACAGGAATGGTCGGTGATTGGGCGAATGCCTTTCCGCATCAAGACTACCCTGGTTGGATTCTGGAATGGCTGGCTATATTTCACATCAGGGCAGCGAGACAAGGGAGCCAACGATCCTTCTCCCAAGAAGGTAGTAGGATGCATGTGGAGAACAAATTTGAGATTTTAACTTCAACCCTGAACCAGCCCAAATCAGTTGTTGTTGAGCTTTGTTCAGTTTGTGTGTGACACTAGTCAAATTATTTCATTGGTTCTAGGGGGCTAATCTTCCCTGTAATATCATGTAGGCCTGTCAAGAGTATAAGCCAACCAAGCACGTTCTTCCATTTGTATGCACCTGAATTTTGTCTATTTCTTATAATTGCTGCTAATTCCTTTTCGGCACTAGATTTCTCACAGTTGTTTGCCTTGTTAAGGTGCGCAGCATGAGTAATGATTTCAAGGAGCTTTGCACGAAAATTTAGCCTTTTTTATCTTTTGTCTGTACATCAGGCTTGCTCTGATATCATAGATAAAAATCCATGATCTCATCTAAGAAAGCTTGTCAGAAATTATTATTTCAGTTTATTGACACTTAAAACATATTAAAAATCTCTCTATTGCACAACTGATGAATCACAATGTGATACATAAACTTATGCCGATCATTTTATTCCTCATAATGCTAATACATTCACAAAACATTATCTTCTTCTCAAGAAGGCTCCCATGTGTCTTTTTGGTGCCCAATCTTTGACTCATACAATGTCTGATTCCAGTAACATACTAAATCAATGCTGCTGGTCATACCACTCAACACTGCCAGGTAATACCAGGCAGGAATTCACAGGCATCAACATCCCTTTCACTCTTAGATGGGTATACGAGGCTCAATCCAACCGTTTTAAGGTTGCAAGAACCAATTAAGCTGAGGAATTATTTTTATATGTTTTCATTTAAAATGTGCCCAAAAAATGTATTAAAAAAAGGAAAAAGAAAATCAAAGTCTTGCTTTTTAGTTTGGTATACGAAAATTAGGTTCAGACTGAATAATTTTGTACTCTCTGACAGGGGACTTATTACCATCCACCGGATAAATTTATTCTTCGATCAAAAAGTATTGTTGGGCGGGAGATATCAAACGCTGCTTGAAAGCGCCCTTGCGCAAAATGAAATATTATTAGAAGTTCGCTCAACCATATCGAAAATGGGTTGTCAGTTGTCCCTTTGTCTCCGTCATTTTTGTTAAATACGTAACTCAAACTGATCTACAATGGATTGAAACAAATTAAACAGGGCAAGCAGTGCTACCTTGTTGATTAACCAACCCACCGTCCCTAGAAAAATGTTACACAAAATGTCCCTTCTGCTAATGAATGTAGCATCAGAATGGCTCATCATAATCCATCCTACACCTTGAGAATCACAGCCAACCCATATAGATCAAACCAAATCCCTTCCTCATGTTGCTCCTCCCTCAGTAACTCAATGATGCTAACTATTCAATCTCCATATCAACTATACTACTTCATCCATTATCGATCAATTTCAACGTCTCCTGAAGCTTGCAAAACCTAACTCTATACTCCTTTTTTTAAAAATTATTTGCCGCTCTTTCAGTAGAATCCTAATCATTCTCTTTAATCCCAAGACAACATTTTGATATTATAGGAGAGTTAAAAGGGCCATTACAACATCTTCTTCATTTTTCCTTATGCCTCTTGATCAATGCAAGCTTTTTTGCAATCCAAGGACACAAAATTTTGGCCTGACAATGAGTCAGGTTGAGTTCAAGTTTGAACAATTACATTTGCAGTTTTGCCCACCACCTAATCTGTTTCAGGACCTGGCTCAGACCCACATAGGTCAAATTCCAAGACTCCACCTGACCTAATTTGCCATAGCCTACCTTCTTTCACATGACCAAACTTGACCTGACCTACATCATGACCCCAGACTTCCAAGCCTTGGCGTCTTCCAGAAGAACTAGACAACCAATGGTAAAGTGACCAGTCACTCTTCAGAAGAAATAAAAAAAACTGATCAGTATCCGATCAAACTAGAAGAAACTTTGATTCAGATCTAGCCTCAAAAAGATTGGGTCCGACCAATTTATTAAATCTGGCCAGTTTATCACGCATCTGATTGTCGTTTTGTTTTTCCAATGCAACAAAAATATTCCCATGGGACCCACCTTCAATCATCACAAATTCCTGCCTTTCACCTCAATCCATGCACCATCACCACACATGCTGATTATGTGGCAGACTACAGCAGTGACATAAATGATAAAAATACAAACACATACCCCATCAGGCTGAACTCAGAATCACTGGTTGTCCCCTTGCCCCACGGGCCACGGCAACAGCATCTACTCCAGATATGGGGAGCTTTCCATGTCTCAAGACTTTGGAATCAGAGAATGATGATAACCTTATCATCTTTCATACTGCGAAAAAAAAAGTCAGTGATGCCCAACGTAAAGATTTTCCTCCTGAAAACAATGTGCGAATTCATTCAGTCTTTATTCCGACCATTGTCCATGGGTTATGAATATTAGAAGCTGACCGACAGCACCTTGCATATTGTCAACCTGTGAGCAGTTGCACTACCTCATTTCTTCCAAATTCCATGGGAAACAAAGTTATTCTTGGACGCTTTTAGGTACGCAGGCCCAAGGTTCCTGGTATTCCTAGCTGCCATGGACCCTTTTAATAACGTAGGAGGTTTTATTTTCCTCCAAGTATGAGCCCCAAAACTTTCATGTCCTGATTCAAAGAGAGTTAGTACAAACCAAGGAATATAAAATACTATTTAATATTTAGTAACAACATATCTAGTATTGTATGACTTTAACCTTTGTTTGATGGCCAAACTGAAAAGGTGCTATTTGATATTTGGCAACAACATATCCGGTATTGTAGGATTTTGACATTTGTTTATCAGCCAAATTGAAGATTATTTTTACGATGAGAAATGACAATATAAAAGATAGTATATAGTACTTTCAATTAACTATTTGTATTACAAAAAACTGTTATTAAACATTATTTCTAATTTATAAATTATTATAATATAATAATATATCATTATTATAATATTTTATATTATTAGTTAATAATTATATTGTAATATATTATTAGAAAGTATAATAATCAAGGCTTTAAATCTTATGGGACTAGAGTATCTTGATTTCTTCATGGAATGAGATGCTTTGCTAACTTGTTCCATTCGGATGACTATGCCAACAGAGTGTCTTAGTGCCATTATTCCTTTCCTCTTCAATTTTTCTTTTCTATCTTCCTTCTTTTCTTTTATTCTTTCTTTTTTTCTTTTTTATTTTCTTTCTTTTTCTTTTTCTTCCTTTTTTTGTTCTCTTCTTTTCGTTCTTTTTCTTTTCTCCTTCAATTTTTTTTTTCTTTTCCTTCTTTCCGACATTTCTTTCTATCCTCTTTCTTCTTCTTTGCTTACAAGATTTAAGTTTCAATGTTTCACCCCTATCTTAGTCTCATTTTCCTACCCAGTGGGATGAGACAACTGGAACTCCCTTGTCCTGCAAGACCTTGATAATAATTATTATTATTATAGCATGATGTTATAATATTTAAGATATTATTATAGTAATATTACAAAATTATAGCATAAAGTGTGCTAAATATAGTATTATATGATATTAGAATATTATTTATATGGTACATAATTATATTATGTTATAATAATATTTATACACAACATTTATTGTAGTACAATATAATATGACTATTATATTTTATTATATTATAGTATTATTATATTATAATATTCAATGAGACCGATTTCACATTTTGAATTTACAATCCTGAAGTTCAAATGAAAACAACTTCTCATGGGCTTGAAGAAGCACTTATGAGCTTTGAGAAGCACTTTTGGGCAAAATCATCAAATTGAAGCTTTTGCCAAATAGACTTTTTTTAACTTCTGAACAAAACACTACCAACAAAAAATTGATTTAAAGAACACAACGAACTTGCTAAATAGCGCAATTTGAAAAGGTCGAAAAGGTTTATTCTCTTGTTACCATGTGCTCAACTGTATTAATTTCTTTTCCATCCCATTCTCACATTTGACAATTCCTTCTCTTTTAATTCAGCTAATTTTGGTCATGTAGTAAAGAATGCTTTCCTTCTTTTCATCAACACACGAGGATCGGACAACCATAAGTCACCATATATGCCCATTGGAATGGGGAAAAAAAATCTTTAGCATTTTTTTTTCCCTTTATCTCTTTCCCCCTTTTGTCCATGATCGACATTCATACAAGAGAACTACAACTTAAGAATTAACTTGACAATTAAAATGGAAGGTGATAAACATTAGTAAATGATTAAAAAAAGAAAAAAATTAAAGAAGAGAACCCATAAGGCCACAATTGAACTCCATTCTTTCAAAAAATATCATTTGTCCTGCTTTTTTAATCACTCTACATAAGCACCTCTCTGCTCTCTAAAAGGGCTAAGCGGAGACTTGTTCATGACTCTATTAGATCTATTTGAACAGATCTGATGAGATTTTGAAATGATCGCTTTTACATTTCTTTTAAAAAATAAAATGCATGAACAAAATGATTCTAATCCAAAAGTTTGTCAGGTTAAAAATTGCTGTCACTTTAAGGTAATAAAAAGAAAACTTCAAAGACCAAACCAACATCAAAAGCTGCTATCCAAACAATCCAACTCACAAACCAATAACGGACAAGAAAAGTACAACAGGCATTGACCCTTGATTTACGCTTAATAAGAAAAGCAAGCATCAATGTAACAACTGAACAAGAAAAGTCTATACATGGTGCAAGACATTAAAATCCACCAATCTTGCTTGGAGTAGTCTTGGAAAGCAGATAACGCATGTTGCAAATACCTAAATAGCAACAGTTTCTTGTAAATAGAAGACAAGACAATCAGCAACTGACATAAATAACGATTAAGACTACGAGCAGCGATTGCAATAACCAATTAACAAAGAAGAAGCATATTATTATCACTAGGAAGAAAATAGTTGCATGCTGCACTAGCAGTGAGTTCTAATTGCTACCAAGAGAGTAAGCTACAAATCACAGGGAGAGGTTCAACACATGATCCTTGACAAAACTATAACTTGAATTCCCTCGCTGTGACAACAAAGGTATGTTACAACATCGAGGGAATCCTGAACCTGAAGCAAGCCTTCTCGACCGGGCAACTACAATTCATGAAATTGAGATAACTAAAAGAGCATGGTAGTAAATGATCATACAACAGTAATAACACAGATTACCATCCATTTGTAACCATATACCATTTCAACAGTAATAACACAGATTAAGAACTTTTCAACAGCAGCAAAAAAAGAGCTTACCATCCATTTGTAACCATACCATTTCAGCGCTCCGAGGAAATAGAACAGAGATGTGGGAGCGACGACATCTTCCATAATGTCGTCGTTACACACTGCCACCATCATCGGTAACTAGATAGTATCTAGACCATCCTTGCCATAAACAAGAGGGAACTCATCAAACTGCTCTGAGAAATCTTGGTCCTCTCTAATGGTCTTCAGAGACTGGTACACCTGATACATGGAAGACCTCTCTTTCGGCCTGGCAACCACACACCGGAGAGCAACGTTCAAGAACTGCACAAGCTCGCCGTCATGTCCCCTCCCTCGAATTGATTTATCGATGGCATCGCCAATTCGACCCGCAGCAGCAAGCCGATTCACCCAATCCACCAAGTTCCCCTTGAACCCTTCCCCGGCCGCATCGCTGGTGATCTCCGTCGGCCTCTGCCCAGTAGCCAGCTCCAGAAGAACAAAGCCAAACGCATAGACATCCGCCTTGGTGGTGGCCACGGGATTGGTGGCGTACTCCGGCGCCACGTACCCGAACTCCCGAAATCCCCAGTCACGAACGGGCTCGTCTTGTGGCCCTTCCCGCCGCCCGACGGCCTGACAAGCCTCGTCAACCCGAAATCAGTGAGCCTGGCCTCATAATCCTCATCAAGAAGCACAGCACTGGAGCTCATGTTCTGGTGGAGGAAGGGAGTCTGGAATCCATGATGCAGCCAGGCAAGCCCCCGGGCAGCTCCGGTCCCGATCCTGAGCCTCGCCGGCCAGTCGAGCTCCTTGCCGGCCGACCGGAGAACCGCCGACAACGGCCCGTTGTGCATGTGCTTGTAGACAAGGAGCCTTTCATTCTCGACGACACAGAATCCAAGAAGGGGAACGAGATTGGGGTGTCGAGCAGCCCGATCCGGCCCATCTCCGCCCGGAACTTCTTCTCCGGCAGAAGACAGCCCTGGAGCCGCTTCAATGTCAGCGACGACCCGTCGGGGAGCACCGCCATGTAGGAGGTTCCTGTCCGACCGCTCCCGGCGGTGACGATGTGATCCGGGTGGAAATCCGCCGTCGCCGCCATCAGATCCGCCAGCTTCACCTTCACGATCGGCGTCTGAAACAGCAAGACCGGCACCAGCCGGTTGTGCGAGCTCCGGAGCCGATCCGCCCACCACGGGCTACCGTCATACCCCCCTGCATCACGACCATCGCTCTTCTTCCACCTCGACGAGGCAATGCCGGAGAAGAACCAATGCCAGATGGCAAAGGCGAGCATCAGCGAGACGGCGGCGCCGAAAGCGCCGGCGGCCATGATTATTATGAGACTCGTGCGGGTGAGGCGGCAGCCACAGCGGAGGAGACGGGACGGCCGCAGAGGGAGGGGTTGTCGGCGAAGGAGGAACGGAAGGAGGAGAGCTGGGAAGGAATGGGGCCCGAAAGGTCATTGCCCGAGAGATCGAGCTCCTTGAGGCGCGTGAGCTGGGAAAGAGAGGCGGGGATAGAACCGGAGAAGGAATTGGAGGAGAGGCGGAGGGCGTTAAGGAAGCGGCAGTTGGAGAGTTCGGGGGGGATGGAGCCCGAGAGGGAGTTGTGGGAGAGGTCGAGGGTGACGAGGTAGGGGAGCCAGTCGCAGAGTTGGGAGGGGATGGGGCCGGTGAGGGAGTTGGAGGAAAGGTCGAGAGTGGTGACGGCGCGGCATTGCCGGAGGGCCGAGGGGATGTTGCCCGAGAGGGACATGGAGCGGAGGCTGAGAGCGATGACGCGATTCTCCTGCGGATTCCAGCACAAGACGCCGACGAAGCTGCACACGAAGCCCACCGTCGCGTTGGAGAAGTACCAGTGGAGAAGGCCGCGGGTATCCGATAAGGAGTCTTTCACTCCCTGGAGGCAGCTGACGTCGTCCTCGTCGGCGGCGACGGTGAGGACGATGAGGAGGAGGAAAGGGATGACCCGGTGGGTAGGGATACCCATTTGGGAATGGAGAAGCTGCTGCCAGTTGGACTCGGGGAAGGGAAGCGAGAAGATAACGGAGGCGGGGAAAGGGGGCAGGGAGTGGAAGCGTCCAGCGCCGAGGTACGGGGGGACAGCTGGGCTTTAGGAGTCGTGCGAGGAAAGGGTGAGAATCGTGAGATACGCTAGTAATTTTTCTTCGGTTATTGCGTAAAGTTGCGGGAAGGAAAAGACTTTGTGCACCGCTGTTGGTGCAGCAAATTTTATATGAACTATATTATTCTTTTTTATTGATCGTATTACCGTTGGGAACCATCCTTTGATTCAGATGCCGTTGGTCTTTAAGGCGGATTTGTACATAAGTTTTTGTGGAGGCATTGAGGATGATTTTTCGTAGAAAATCCTTCGATGTTCAAGTCAGTAAGAAAAAATTGATGATCAATCAAAAAATAGAAAGGTAGATTTTTTCGGGGAGTCTCTCTAGGGACGACTAGTCAGAAGCTCTAGGGGGTAAAGCATCAACGAGCAGCTGGCGAGAGCGGGAGAGTGAGAGTGAGGGTGTGAGCACGCGTACCTGAGGGAATCTGTGAGCGTGATACTTATAGGCTGTCACCTGAATCTTGAGCGCCTTCTGGAAGGTTCAGAGGTTGTTAGGATACAGGGATGGATCGAATCGGACCGTTGTGGGGCTGTTGGGATTCATATCTTGTATGTTAGGGGATCGACGGCTAGGAGAGCTCCTTGATGGCTTGAGATCTAGTAGGTGTATAGGTCTCGGGTAGCCTTGATAGGTTCTAAACCACTTCTCAACATGATTCCTTGCTGTTGTTACAGTAGGCTTAGGCTCTCCCGCGTCAGGTTCCGCGGAGGTGAGTATTGGATCGTGGGTCGCTCAGTGAAGCCGGGTCATGGAGGCTCGGGGGAAACGAGCTACAGGAAGCTCGGGAGGGCCGAGCTATGGAAGCTCGGGGAGATGAGCTATGGAAGCTCGGGAGAGCCGAGATATGGAAGCTCGGGGAAGACGAGCCATGGAAGCTCGGGAGAGCCGAGCTATGGAAGCTCGGAAGAGTCGAGCTATGGAAGATCGGGAGAGCCGAGCCATGGAAGCTTGGGGCAGCCGAGCTATGGAAGCTCGGGGAGGCCGAGCTATGGGCCGAGCTGGAAGCTCGGGGCGGCCGAGCTTCCGGGAGCCGAGCTATGGAAGCTCGGGGAGGCCGAGCTATGGGAGCTCGGGGAGCCGAGCTATGGAAGCTCGGGGATGTCTTGGTGGACGAAGGGAGGGGGTCGGTCTTAGCCTCCTCACATGGATATTGATGCAATGACGATTTTACCCCCCCAACATGTCGATATACATAAGATACTCATTAAGAAATACTAAGATATTTTTAGAGAAAAACTTATAACACCCTAGTTTTAAGCTTACGATACCGTAGTTAAAAAGTGAAGACACCTATTCAGAAAAAAAAAAAAAAAAATGACATCGTAGTTTTAAATTGACGACACTTGGTTTTAAGCTTAAAGACCCGTTCAAAAAGGTGTTTGTACATATTCCAAAAAAAAACTGAACGAGCACATCACTTCAAAATTAAATAGCTATTAAGAAAGCAAAAAAAACCTTACGACACTTTAGTTTTAAACTTACGTAGTTATAAAACTAAGATTAAGAAAGCAAAAAATACTTACGACACCCTAGTTATAAAGCTACGACACCGTAGTTATAAAGTCACGACACTCACTCGTCTATACACAAATTCCAAAAAAGCTATGTCATGTCAAAATAAAGACACCTATTAAAAAAGCAAAAAAAAATACTTATGACACCCTAGTTATAAAGCCATAGTTATAAAGCCACGATATCCACTCATCTTTACATAAATTCCAAAAAAAAGCTTGTATTAATGCACATCATGTCAAAATAAAGATACTTATTAAAAAAGCAAAAAAACTTACGACACCCTAGTCTTAAGCTTACGACACCGTAATTATAAAGTCAAGACACCCGTTCAAAAAGCAAAAAAAAACTCACGACATCTTATTTTAAACTCACGACACCCTAGTTTTAAGCACGACACTCTAGTTTTAAGCTTAAGACATTCCTTTAGAAAAAGTGTCTGTACACATATTCCAAAAAAAAGCCACGTCATACGACTTTTTTTTTAAAAGTTGTGTACATATATCTTTTCTGAATGGGTGTCTTAAGCTAAAAGTAGAGTGTCGTGAGTTTAAAACTAGGATATCGTGAGTTTTTTTTGCTTTCTAAATGGGCATCTTGACTTTATAACTACGATGTCGTAAGCTTAAAACTAGGATGTCGTAAGTTTTTCTCTCGAGATGTTTTAATATTTTTAATAAATATCTACATATGAATCAATAAAAAAAAATACAGTTTATGTAAGATTTGCTATAACGAAGTGATGTACAAAATCTTTTCTTGCGTGGAATAGTATTTGTGTAGAAGACCATGAAACAGTGGGCCCAGGATCCGCTCAAAGGGGGCCGAAAAGAGAATTGGGTCAGAGTTGAAGTGGGGCCAAGGGTCGGAGCGCGCGCGTTTTAACATCTTGATAGGGCTGCTGGATGATTGGGAGATTTGTCGGCACGCCCGCAGGACTCGAGGAAGAAGCAAAGAAATTACTTAAATAAAAAGAAAGGGCGACAGCTTGATATAATTATCAACTTCTAGATCGTCTACGTTTGGAAAGGTTTGCTTGCTTGGTAGCCACTCCTGCCCTTCTCATTTAATGGTTTGACAAAGGGTTTTATAAAATATCTGTAGGTTACACGGTTATAGTTTCTACTTGACATTTCTACATTTCTACGCCGATCGATTGAGGAAAGCTTATAAAAAGGAATGCCCAACCTAAGATTGCTCTTCTATTAAGTGACACTACTAACGGAACCCATGGGCGGCAATAATCGCACTCAGCCCTAACTCCATACTTTTGGACGTCCTCGTCTTCCTTCTAGTTCATCACACAGCCACATCACCAGCCTCCAGCCATTCAACTGGCCCCAGGCAGTCAATCCGGCTCGCCCTCGGCCGACACTGTAGCTAGCCTCAGCTCCCCCACTGCCAAGGCCACCTCGGTTGCTGACGGCAGCCCCCGAGTCCAGAGGCTCCTTCAGCGGACACCCGGGTTCAAGTCCTAGCTCTCCTCCATCCTAGCTCTCGAGGCCAAGCCGAGGGACTCCATGCTCTCGGCCTCTGCCACCCGAAGGACCATGCACTCGGCCCCTGCCTTCGCGGACCGTGGCCCCCTTGGCCCCCACCTCCACAGACTGCTGCCCCCTCGGCCTCGGCTCTCGAGTCCAAAGGCTCCCTCAACGGACCCCCAGGTTCAGGTCCCAACTCTCCTCCATCCCAGCTCTCGAGACCAAGCCGAGGGACTCCGTGCCCTCGGCCTCTGCCTCCCAAAGGGCCATGCACTCGGCCCCTACCTCCGCGAACTACTGCCCCCTCGGCTTCGGCTCCGACTGCTGCCCCCTCGGCCTCGGCTCGAACTGATGCCCCCTCGGCTTTGGCTCCTGACTGTTGCCCCCTCGGCCTCGGCTCGAACTGTTGCCCCTCGGCCCCTGCCTCTGCGGATTGCTATCCCCTCAGCCTCGGCTCGGACTGCTGCCCCCTCGGCCTCAGCTCCTGACTGCTGCCCCCTCGGCCTCGGCTCGGACTGCTGCCCCTCGGCCTCAACTCCGAGCAGCTTCGGAGGGTCGCTCCATGCCTCCCAACTCTCCCTCGGCCAGGCATGTGTCCTTGGACCTGTGGCTTCCTTCTTCGCATGAAGCCATGCACGTGCATGAAGCTTCCTTCTTCGCATGAAGCCATGCATATCTCCCGACTTTGCCTCTCAGAGGCCCTTGTCTAACTCCAATCCCGAGGCAGCTCTCTTGGCCCCGACTACCACGTCATCGGCCTCAACTTCCGACGGTGGACCCAACTCCAGCCCCCTAGCAGCGGCCAACCTCAGAGGGTGGAGTGTGGCACCTCCCTTGTAGCTCGACTAGAGGGATATGAATAGTGCCATGCAATCAATATCTCATGCAATAGAGAACGCTTTGGCATGCACCTCCTTCATAGCCCAAAGAAGGAGGTGTAAACAGTGCCATGCAGGAGCAATATTCCGTGGCCCTCTCCACTCTCAGCCATGGCTTCGTCCTGCTCTCGGTCACCTTCGGAGTGACGAACTTCTAACTATGGCTATTAGTTTGTATGGGGCGGTCATATGGCAAGATCCACGTGCCTGGCTCCATCACTCACCACTGTCCGCATAGGACATCATAAAGGTGGCATGAGGGACACACCTGGCAAACGCCGCAATAGCCGCCCACGCCTGCGGTAGCCTGTGACAGTTATCCAAACTAAGCAACACCTGCTAATTCTGCTACGGCCACCCTCTCTGGTGGGACATGACTTGCAGCTCTAGCAAATCACATGGAGGCTATCTCCACTGTGCTGCCCCATCATCAATGCTCTGACAAGTGATTATGCCCCAAGATCGGCAGTCTTCAAGCATCAATAAAAGGGGTAAGAGAGACCCCCCAACCAGGTAACCACGATACTCCCAAACGCTCATACACATATGCAGAGGGCTCTCCTCTCTGCTGCTCTTTCGAGCTTCCTCAAGCTCATGGCTGTTGCTCAGAGCACTAACTTCAGCGTCAGAGGGTCCCATTGGAATCTCCGATCCTCGAGACTTTTTGCAGGCTCCTAAGCGCGAAAGGCTCGCCGAAAGATCCTTGGCTCGTCGAAGAAGACGATCGAACGCTCGCGGACACTCGAGGAGGGTGATTTGGCTACAATAGATAGGCATGCCAGGAAGGGGTGCAAGGCACGGATCATCAGCAATGCTAGTTTGCATATCCTCATCCCCCTTTTTAGATCAAAATGGTAGATCAAAACAATAGTGGTGATAAGAGCCCAAAAAAGCTTCCGTCAGTCTGACTGCGGGATACCCTCAATGAGTTGAGCAATAGGAGGCCAGCTCTCTGCTCCACCATCGTCACCACTTCAAGTCACTCAAGCAGACTAGCTCACCGTCATCACTCAATAAGACCAAACATTGGTGGCAGCTGTCCAGAGGCTACACGAGCAAACTCAAGCTCAAGCCATCAGTAAGGGTACCTTTAGGTTCATCAGCAACTTCAAGCTCAAGCTCATTGGCAAGAGCAGCAAGGGCACCAATGCCTCCACTCCAATCAACATGTCTCCCTGGGGGGCAGACCACCAGCAGGCTAAAGTATCCAAATCAGCAGAAGGAAATAAATTCCTCCAAAGATGTTCCACAATAACAACCTCTGCTCGGTCGACGGTGTTGGCCTCGGCCTCTTCCGCTCGCTCGTCCGATTCGGCCATGGAACCCCTGCTATCGCAAATTTGTTAGGCGCCCCGAGGAGTGCCTGCTTGCAAAACAAAAGTATCCATATACCAAAACATGTTTCCCAATCTGCTACTCCTACAATACGGAGCTGCAAGCATGCCAAGTTCGTGAACCAGTTCACCATAGCCTTGGCAACTCTAAGTTGGCATATAGCAACAAAAAGAAGACCCAATCAGCTTACAGCTGGGAGAGGTCAACTCTTGACTCACGGTTAATGAGCATCCACTTCCAGACTCTACGTTGGGAGAGGATTACTGGTTGTCCTCAGCCAATCAAAGGTAATCAACTTACCTTCAATATTACTTAAAGTTCTTTAAGTTCTTTGAGCAGGCAAAAAGTCTCCACACAAATTATCCAAAGCAATGCAAAAAGAAAAGATCCCTCATAAGGAATCAGAACCAAAGCAAGCATGTAAAGACAGGTGCAAAGATGAAGAATTCTACACTTATGTTGCTTGGCGGATGCAAGGCACACGGTCGCATAAGCTCAAAGTGTGGGGGCATCTGATGGGGCCAGTGACCCCATGGGCGGCAATAATCGCACTCAACCTTGACTCCATACTTTCGGACATCCCCGACTTCCTCCTGGTTTGGCGATAGCACGGCCACGTCACCAGCCCTCAGCCATTCAGCTGGCCCGAGTAGTCAGTCTGACTCGCCCACGGCCAACACCATCACCAGCCTCGGCTCCCCAGCTGCGGAGGCCACCTCGGCTGCTATGGTAGCCCTCGAGTCCAGAGGCTCCCTCAGCGGACCCCCAATTAGGGTCCCAGCTCTCCTCCGTCCCAGCTCCCGAGGCCAAGCTGAGGGACTTTGTGCCCTCATCCTTTGCCACTCGAAGGGCCATGCACTTGGCCCTGCCTCCGCGGACTGCTGCCCCCTCGGCCTCGGCTCGGANATGGCCTTGGATCTGGTATCACGATCCTCATTTAATCAAAGCTGGTGGTGCCATGTGGAAGGAAGGACGAGTACTTCAATCAACTTGTACGAAGCAGTGGGACAACAACAATGGAAAAGCCTCACTAGAGACACTTCTCCAATTGGAAGCTATTAGAAAAAGAGGTGACATCATACCACTTTCTCCTCCCTTTTTCCTCGACATTTATTGCATGTTAGGGTCCATCACTTCCAGAAGAAATCAAATTGATGTCTGGTAATCCAACTGTGGAGCGCATTCGAAGCCACCTGCAACTCCATTTTGTTCCCACTCTCAGACGGTTCCTTTTGCTTCTGCGAGTGTCCCAATCTGGCACGAACGTCCCCTGTCCTGGTACCGAACAAACAACTCCCTGCTGCATCCTAGAGACTCCTCCTAGAGTGTGTACTTCTAGAGGGATAAGTCAAGAAAATGGGTATGCACCCTATCAAGCCTAAAGGCCAAAGCCGAGACGTGAATGCAAGGAAATAAGGGCACTACAAAAGCTAAGTACACTATGCTTAGACAAAGTATTTCTTTCATTGATACTTGAAAATGTCATTCAAGGAAGACCGACTGTAGCGTTGACAATAAAGACCGATTCCAGTGTCGGCAACAAAAACCGACTCCAACGTCGGCAACAAAGACCGTTGACACAAAGAAAAAGGCACATGAGCATGGTTCCAACACTCTCAAATCACCCTCCGAGGTTAAAGGCTCCTAAGCATGGTTCCATCTTAGCGACTCTCGGGTCATCCTTCGGGGTTCAAAAGACCCCTGAGCATGGTTCCAACACCCTCAGATCATCCTTCGGGGTTAAAGGCTCCCAAACATAGTCCCATCCCAGCAACTCTCGGGTCACCCTTCGGGGTTCAAAAGGCCCCTAAGCATAGTTCCAACACCCTTAGGTCATCCTTCGGGGTTAAAGGCTCCAGAGCATGGTCCCATCCCAATGACTCTCGGATCACCCTTCGGGGTTCAAAAGGCTCCTGAGCATGGTTCCAACACCCTCAGGTCACCCTCTAGGGTTAAAGGCTCCCGAGCATGGTCCCATCCTAGTGACTCTCAGGTCACCCTTCGGGGTTCAAAAGGCCTCTGAGTATGGTTCCAACACCCTCAGGTCACCCTCTAGGATTAAAGGCTTCCGAGCATGGTCCCATCCTAGAGACTCTCGGGTCATCCTTCGGGGTTCAAAAGGCCCCTGAGCATGGTTCCAACACCCTCAGATCACCTTTCGGGGTTGAAGGCTCCTGAGCATGGTCCCATCCCAGCGACTCTTGGGTCATCCTTCAGGGTTTAAAAGGCCCCTGAGCATGGTTCTAACACCCTCAGGTCATCCTTTAGGGTTCAAAAGACTCTCGACAACCTCAACGGCTTTATTTCTGCCTCAGCGGCTCAATTCTGCCTTAGCGGCCAACGACCAACTGGAAAGACTGACTCCACTAGCATCGGCACAAAGGCCGACTCCAGAGTCGGCACAGAGACCGACTCCAGCATTGGCCCCGAGATCGACCCTAGCGCAGCATCAACTTTGCCTCAGTAGCTTCATCATAGTCTCAGTGGTTTCAACTCTGTCTCAACGGCCAATGGCCAACCGGGTAAGACCTTTGTTTAAATTATATACTTGCAACATATTGCTGGTCACTTCCAGCCATCCAAGAAGAAGCTCTAAGGTCCATGGATAAGTGTACGGGATAGAGTTTGTCCCCTGGCTATCCCTAGGGATATTCCTTGGCTATCCCATTGATCATATCAAATGCAAAAAGGTAAATCCATAGGATAAACATCTCTTATTTGGAGGGATAACCAGCTATTCCTGCATTTTTTAGGGAATAAGTTGAGGGGATATCCCATGGTTAACCATGGTTAATCATGGGATATCCCTTTGGTTAACTTTATTCCCAGCTATCCCTTATAGTTATGGCTTTTGGGAATAAGAAGGGATATCCAGGGGATATTCCCTCTTATCCCCTATTTCAAACACTACCTAAGTCAACTCACAGTCAGAAGAGGCCAACTCTCCAACTCACAGTTGATGGGTATCCACTTGCAGGCTCTACGTCGGAAGAGGATTACTGGTTGCTCCAACCTTCCTTAAAGTCTTTTGAGCATGCAGGCATGGTCGTGGGTTCACACAAGAATATACCAAAATTATCCAAGGCAATGCAAAAGGAAAAAGATCTCTCCACTCAGAAGAAATCAGAACCGAAGCTAACATAAAAAGATAAGTGCAAAGATAAAGAGCTCTACACTCCTTTCGCTTGGTAGTTGCAAGGCACATGGTTGTACAAGATCAGAAGTATGGGGGGCATCTGATAGGGCCAATGAGCCCTGTAGGCAACGATGATCTCTCCAGGGTCGGACCTAGTCAGCTCTTGGGTCTGCCTTAGCCACTGGAGTCAGCCACTCGGCCTCGGCACTCGGCCTCGACCTTAAGCCTCAACCACTCGGCCTCAGCCCTTAGCCCTCGGCCTCGGTAGGATAGCCTCGGCAAGATAGCCACTCGGCTTCAGCCACTCGGCCTCGACAGGACAGCCTCGGCAAGACAGCCACTCGGCCTCGGCCCTCAGCCCTTGGCCTCAGCAAGATAGCCACTCGGCCTCGGGTCTCAGCTCTCGGCCTCGGCAGGATAGCCTCGGCAAGATAGCCATTCGGCCATCGACTCTCGGCCTCAGCAAGACAACCACTCAGCCTTAGCCCTCAGCCCTTGGCCTTGGCAGGACAGCCTCGAAAAGATAGCCCCTCGGCCTCGACCCTCGGTAGGATAGCCTCGGTAAGACAGCCACTCGGCCTCGGTAAGACAGCCTCAGCAAGATAGCCACTCGGCCTTAGCCCTCGGCAGGATAGCCTCGGCAAGACAGCCACTCGGCCTCGACCCTTGGCCCTCGGCCTCGGCAGGACAGCCTCGACAAGACAGCCACTCGGCCTCAGCCACTTGGCCTCGACCATCGGCCTCAGCCACTCAACCTCGGCCCTTAGCCCTCGGCCTCATAGGACAACCTCGGCAAAACAACCACTTGGCCTCGGCAAGACAGCCACTCGGCCTCAGCCACTCAGCCTTGGCCTCGGCAGGACAGCCTCGGCCCTCAGCCCTCGGCCTCGGCAAGATAGCCACTCGGCCTCGGCCCTCTACCTCAGCCCTCAGCCTCGGCAGGACAGCCTCGGCAAGGCAGCCAGTCGACCTTGGCCTTAGCCACTTGGCCAGCTTCCAAGCAGTTCCCCAGCAGCTATATTTTGGGGCTCACGTGTCTAGCTCCATCACTCACCACTGTCCGCACAGGACAGCAGAAGTATGACATGGGGGACGCATCTGGCAAGCGTCGTAATGGCCGCCATGCCCTGCAGCAGCCTGCAACAGCTATACAAGTTAAGCAGCACCCATCAACTAGTTGCAGCCACCTATTCTGACGGGACACGACCTGCAACTTTGACATGCCAAAGAAGGAAGCAAGCCTTAGCATTGCTGCCACCATCATAAATGCTCTGACAAGTGACCATTCTCCAAGCTAGTCTCACAGGCTCCAAGCTTTGATAAAAAGGGTAAGAGGGACCCCCGACCAGGTAACTCTAAGAACACACAACTCCTAAATGCTCATACGCTCATAGAGAGCTCCTCTTTAAGCCTCTTTCCTTCTCTTTTGAGCTTTCTCAAGCTCATGGCTGTTGCTCAAAGTACTAACTTGAGTGTTGAAGGGTCTCTACCAGAATTTTTGGTCCCTGAGACTTTTTGCATGCTCCCAAGCATGAGAAGCTTTCTAAAAGATCCCGGGCTTGCTGAAGAAGGCGACCAGACACTCCCCAACGTTCGAGGATCATGATTTGGTGGCAACATGTTGACCCAATTATTGATTTTGATGATTAACAAAAGACATGAGTATATTCATTATGTTTCTGACAAATATGAGAAGTATTTCAGGTATTAAGAATGGTTAATTAGTCAAAAGGAATAAGAAAATACGTTTTGAATAGAATTTTAATGAAAATTATTTAAGTTCAGAACTTAGAGTCGATACCTCAATAGTCTAGAGCCGACCCTAGGGCGTATCAGAACTGTTTTAGAATTTTGGCACGGTCCGGAGTCGACACCTATAGTTTCGGAGCCGACTCCAACCTGAGATATAGAGAAGTACCTTTTATGTCAGTTTCTGAAGCTGACACCTGGAGTTCGGGAGCCGACACCTGAGTTTTGGAGTCGACTCTAACCTGAGTATAGAGAGCATGTTTTTTGGGCATTGTTAGAGTCGACACCTTTGGATTCTAGAGTCGACTCCCGAATGTATCAAGCTGATACTTAACTTTTTCGGAGCCAACTCCTCAACGATCTTTTGTTACTATTTTTGGACACCATGACTTGGAGCCGACACATAAAAAGCTGGAGCCGACTCCAACCTGTCAGGAACAGATTTTCAAATGTCAGAACAGACTCCAACGGTAACTTTTTTCCACCTAATCTCTAACGGCTATTTTTCTTTGTGTGTAGAAGCAATCCAACTACTCTATAACGGCTATTTTTCTCACCTAATCTTGGATTAAGAGATCTATAAAAAGGGGGAACCGTCCGTTTTGAAAAATTGGAATAGAAAGAGAGAAATATTTTGTGAAAAAACCGAAAAATCTTGTGAAAGAAAGAGAGAGAAATCAAAGAGGAAAGACTCAGAGCTCAAATCAATAAATCCTATATAGTCCAAAGAGAAATCCAAAGCATTCAAAGCTCAAAATCGAAGAATTTCCCAAGTGAAAAGGAAGAAAGCAAAAGCCTATTTTTCCCCAACTTCTCAAATGCGATTTTTGTGAGGAATTTGAGCTGAGGCCTGATTCAATCATTCAAGGGAGAAGAAGAAAAGAAGAAAAGCACACATCCAAATCGCTTCAAACAGACTTTTCTTACCTTTGTTTATTTAATTGCATATTTGCTCATTTGAGGAGCTGTTTTGTATTCAAAACTATATTTTTCATTGTTGTTTGCTAATTCAATCAGGTGATTGAATTAGTGGAGATAGTATACCTCGGGACAAGCTAAGGTTAGCTTGTGGTTTGGGTTTTGTACTGGTGAGCCTGGAAAAATCAGCTGGGTTCGTTGTAATCCCGGGTAAAACAACAAGTTGGAGTTGTGAGCTTGTAAAACAACTCGACTGTAGTCGGTGGGATTATAGTGTGACCCAAGTGTTGCTTGGGAGTGGACGTAAGTGTTGGATACACCAAACCACTATAAAATCTTTGTGTTTGCCGTACATATTATCTCTCTCTCTCTATTAATCTCATTTGTGCTTAGCTTTAATTAATTTAGTTCTCTTAAGCACCTCTATATCAACCTAAATATTTTCAAAGAGTTAAATTTTTTTAAAAGAACCCAATTCATTCCCCCTCTTGGGTTGTCATCTGGGCCAACACAAACAATTAGCAATAATTAAATAATCTATATCTGATTGGTCATTCAGTACCTAAAGATAGCTTAAGATGCCATATTTGATTTATTTGATATATTGCAATGATATTATGAAACCTAGATTTATGGTATCTTAGAAAATTAGGACAAGCAAACTAAGTTAGTGAAAAATTGAATCATACTGTTTTTATTTTATATGATATAAAATGTTACATATTTCAAGATTTCTTTCCATGATAATATTTATGAATATCTTTTAAAAAAAATAATAATATTAGTTAAATTGTGCATAATAATTAAACATAAATAATATAAATTGTCTTTATAAAAATATAAAAAGAGTGGACAACTGATATAATTATATGATTATATATTCACATACCTTTCAAGAATATATATATATCTTTTGAGCAGTTATTTTTATGTGTCTTGAACCAATACTTTCTCTGCCAAATATGACTAGACAAGTTTAGAGTACTAAATATAAGGAGGCAAGTTTGCAATATTTCTCATTCTATTAACACAATTGAAGTCTTATAAGAATGCTGGCAATGCATGATATTATTTTGTTAGCACGAATAAATAGCATGATGAAAAATTTGCTTTCAAAAGAGGTCTTATGTGGTTTTGCATGGACTTGTTTTATTAGTTGCATGCTTTATAACAAAACGCGGTTACAAAGTAGTTATCTGGATGAAAATGTCTGATAAAAGATAAAAATTGGGCTAGCAATCGTGATCAAGCATTTTGATATCAACTTTAGTTTAACTTAACCCAACTTCACATAGTTTAATTAAGTAAATTTATATTTTAAAAAATTTAATAAAATTTTATTGCTGATTGTGAGCTACGGAATCTTTCTTTCTCTTGGTGGGAGCAGCAGAGTTAGACATCAACTTTAGCTAACACTCTTAGATAGTGTTTGATTCATAAAAAGCTATTTCTGTATAAATGTATAGGATGACATTTATTCAGGGAATAGCTCAAGGGATAATCATCTTTTTAAAATAACAGCTTTGCCATCAAAGAATAACTCTAGTTATTTTTGAAAGAATAAGTTCAAGAAATAACTCATGGTTAAATATGAATTATCCTTTTTAATTAAAATTTTTTAGAACTATTCCTCTAGTTATAATTTTTAAAAATAAAAAAATATTTGAGAGATATTCCCCTTATCTCCATATCAAACACAACCTTAATATAGCAGCAATCTAACACGATAATTATGGGAATTATGCAAGGAAAAGACTTTGTACACCGTCTCCGATGCAGCAAGTCCTACGTGGGCTGCACCGTCCCTTTTTATTGGTTCACATACGCATGACACCCATTAAAAAATGTTAAGACAACTTTATGACATTCCGAGGGAAAAATTTATGACATCCAAGTTTTAAGCTTACGACACCGTAGTTATAAGATTAAGACACCCATTTAGAAAGTAAAAAAAATTACGACATCCCAATTGTAAACTTAAGACACCGTAATTATAAGATTACGACACTTGGGTATTAATTCACGTCACATTAAAATTAAGACACTCATTAAGAAACCAAAAAAAACTTACGACACCCTAGTTTTAAACTTACAGTAGTTAAAAAATTAAGACACCCATTAAAAAAAGTAAAAAAAACTTACGATATTCCAGTTTTAAGCTTACGACACCGTAGTTATAAATTTAAGACATTCACTTGTCTATATACAAATTCCAAAAAAAAGCTGAATCGGTATTATTAATGCAGGTCAGATAGTTTATTTTTTTGGAATTTGTGTACAGACTAAACGGACTTAAGTTTAAAACTAGGGTGTCGTAAGTTTAAAACTAGGATGTCGTATTTTTTTTTTTCTGCTTTTTGAACGGATATCTTAATTTTATAACTACGGTGTTATCTTAATTTTATAACTATTTATAATTTTTTTGGTTTCTAAACTTTATAATTACAGTATCGTAAGTTTAAAATTAAGGTATCATAATTTTTTTTTAAAATATTATAAAAATATTTTAATAATTTTTAATGACTATCGATCAGTAAAAAAGAGGGATGCAGATTATATGAAATTTACTGCATCAAAAATAATGTATAAAGACTTTTTCAATCATGCAAACTAGCTAGCTGTGCGAGAAGCTGTCCTCGTGTGAACGGTGATGCTTCCTCGCGTCGTCTGATGCAACGCCTTGCTTCGTAAATAAGCAAAAGCCAGTGGCTTCCATTGTAGTTACCGGCCAAGTTGAAGGGCGTTGTATTTCGGTCTCCGATGCGCTCTTCTCTCTTGCGTTCGCCTCTTCGATCGTCACCGCTCCATCTCTTTCCCCTCTCCCCAGTTCTTCCCCTCTTTTGGATCTTATTCCGTTCTTCCTCCCCGACCCTCGACGACGATCATAGCAGGCGGCGGCGGAGGAGAAGATGTTGGAAGACCAGGTAGCCTACTTGCTTCAGAAGTATCTCGGCAACTACGTCAGGGGCCTCAACAAGGAGGCTCTCAAGATCAGCGTATGGAAAGGTGCCCTTCTTCCTTCTTCTTCTTTTTCCATTTTTCTTCACCTCATTTATCAGGAATCTTCAAGAATCTTTCATCCATTCGATAGATCTTTATCACCGGATGTCCCGACATTTACATGCAATTCCTGTTTCTTTCTTTTTCGGGTTTCTTGGTATGCAATTTCCGTGGAATATTTCAGGGATGGGTGAGATGGCGTCTGCCTGATCATGAATTCTTTGTGCTTCTGTGGCTGTTTCGAGGCTCAGTAATTGCGGCTCCGAAGGATGAACCATTTTCATAATGGATTTAGATCGTTCCGATCAATGTATCAAGTCTATATATGACATCTGAATCGTCATCAGCGAGCTCGTGTTCCTATTTTTTTGGATTTGTATGGATGTCGTAGGAAAGGGTTCTATTTATACAGGATTCGTTGCTACCTCGTACCGTATTGCATATGTCATTTCACGTACTGAGTCGTTCTTGTCCGATCGGACTGGCTCGTATCACGGACATCCAGCATATCGTTCTGTTGAAACAGGATGCCATCAGCAAGCACGAGTGGTTTGTGTTCTCTGTCAGCACATCTCGACTTTTCCTGGACCTAGTCATTCCTTCATGCACGACCTGATGGGATCTAATGGACGACTCTTTTGCTTGTTACAAAGGGTAACAGCATGAAATGAGTGGGGGCCATGCTTGTTGGGCAAATTTCTCATTCATCTTGCCAATCAATTTACATGGATGCTTAAACTCGCGACCTCGTGAGTTCTCTGTGTTTGTGTCTTGCATCTTCGGCCATTGAAGATTGCCTCAAAACTTTGTTATTGTTATAGGCAAGAGGATATGAGACAAGTAAAATTATATATTCAAAATCTTTAATAAAATTTGGCATCGAGTTATCTGAGATTTGATTTATTTTTCATTGGCATGGCACGAATGGAACGGGATGGCACGGGATGGAATGTTTGACATTGATCGAAGTGTATACTCACACAAAACTTTCATTTCATTTCAATTGCATTGAATGTTACATAAACAAAATGACTTTGTAACAACCAATGCACTTACAACTCAACAGTCTCGCTAAGTATTACATCGGACGATATGAACTGTTGAATCCTAGATTCATAAGAATTGGCCCATCCGGAAGCACAAGGTAAATGGTATTTTAACCAGTTGGTTGCTATTGGCGGTACTGGATGACCCGGCAACAAGAAAACCTTAATCAAGTGAGATTCAGTTGCCTGATATTTCTGTTAAGAGTGGCCAATCTTCCTCTCCGAAGCCAAGTAAGTCAGCAATTGCTCGATTCCACAGTTGCCATCAGCTTTGACATCCTTGATGTGCTGGATGAATGCCCTCAACCCGTCTGGAAGTTGATTTATATAGATCATTGGCTTATGTGACCGGATTCGTTGACGAATAACCTACAAATTGCGATAAGCTATATTAAAGAAAAGCTTCATACCTTCTTCTTTGGCTGCCCCTTCGGCATCTGCATCCTTGGGATCCCTAAAATAT
This sequence comes from Calamus simplicifolius, assembly GCA_900491605.1. Lineage (NCBI taxonomy): Eukaryota > Viridiplantae > Streptophyta > Magnoliopsida > Arecales > Arecaceae > Calamus > Calamus simplicifolius. The sequence goes on along the minus strand of UESW01004830.1, from coordinate 361,601 downwards.
TTTGCTGCGAACCAGGTGAATAACTATCCTGTCCAGATAGAACCAACTCAAATGCGGAAGGGTCACGGCGAGTAGAAGTATCAACCTCCAATGAAGCCGCCCACGTATACCGATCTTCCTTTTCGCAGGTTCTTCAAGAGATGTACTATCAGGACTTGCAATCTCTCTTAATTTCTTTAACATTTGCAATTGAGATGCCCCATCTAACTGCTCGAATTTCTCGGCAATTATATTCAACTCTGGTTTACAGGTCAACTTCACACTTTGCACATTTTTAGCAGGCTGCATATCAAGTTTCGTCCAATGAGGATCTATGCAGTCGAGGGGAATAGGCTGACCTTTCATCCTATACCGGAGCACATGGTAAGCCATGTGTGTCGAATAGCACACCCACAAGCTGATTCATGAATCTCAGCTGAATTGGCCCGATTCGATTGGGCAAGGATATGATTTAATGCACATATAGATATGAATCCTCGCAGTTCTTTGAATTCAGCAGGCTTAAAGTTGTGTTGCACGACCGTCAAACTCTTCTCGAATGAGGCTTTAATGTCGCTGTGCTGTAGCTCAATCAAACTATTTATTTTTGTCCAAGAAGACTCGAAAGTACCTTGGCTTGAACCAAGCTGTCTTTTAAGCCTTGCATGTGCACTTTCAGCCCTAGTAAAGTAAGAAAATTAGATCAAAGTTATATATCAAAGATAGAATTGCTTCTTTTTCTTGTAATACCTATTTGTTGTCACATTCCCGTAGTGCCTATAATTGTCCGTCCATGCTGAGACAAATCTTTCCCTGTATTTGCTCAACCAGTATCTGATACATATCGCAAGGCATCTGGATACGAACTGAAATCTCTCTGAAGTGCACTCCAACGAACATTATAGTCATCTTCTGTGGCTGACAGGACCAGTATATTCCAACTGTTTCAAATAATCTTTTGCATTGAGCCAGAACATTCCTACTAATATGCCATCTACATAACATATGTGAAGATGTAGGAAATACCCTCTTAATTGCATTCAATAGAGCCAAATCTCTATCTGTGATTATCACCTCAGGCAAAACATCAGCATCCATGACACTGCGCAATCTATCTAATGCCCATGTATAGTTATTTTCCCGCTCAGAGTCCATGTATGCAAAAGCAACAGAAAATGTGAGATTAGTTGATGTCACCCCACAATCTCTAACAGAGGAAGACGATATCTATTCGTCTTGTATGTGCAATCCATAATCAATACACGAGGAAATGCACGTAACAAATCTATACATCCAGGGTGTGCCCACAAGTCACGCACCACGTCAGTACTACCGCAACTCCTATGCCACTCATATATTTAGCATCGGCTAATTTACCAAGAAGATGTTGCATCTGTGATCTCCCTGCTTTCTCTAAAACCTTACACCTCTGGCGTGCATTGTAGATCGTCTTCATTGTCGTAACATTGTGGGCATCTCTTTGCTTCAATGTGGACAATACCTTTGGCCGAACCAAAGTTTTCGACATATCCACTAACAATGAAGTCTCCTCCCTAGATAATCAGCATATGAGTGTCCCTCGAAATGCTTCGCAGACGGATGATTGTGCACTCCACAAATAACCTCCAAAATCCAATCATCCAGTGTCCAATTTCCTTCCTCTTAATAAAAATGGGCATCCACTTCTTTGTACCACTAGCCCTCTTCTTTGATATTTGTGCTTACCGCTAACCTAACTTGATTCTTGGTTTCCTAACATTGCTTCCCGAATCAGATGTGCTTCCCGACACCAACTACACAATTCTTCTCTACTCTTGAATCTACAGGCAAGTATAGTATACAATTAAAACAAGTCAGCAACAATTGCAATCAAAATTATCTTACTTCAAGTTGTAAATTCATTGTGTAATCCATAACACAATCTGAGCCAATTTTGCTTGATTCGGTTGACGCATCATCCTACAAGCATAATGGTTTCTTCTAAGTTGGCCGAACGGAATCTTTACAACTTTGTTCTACATGCATCTGTTCGGCCAGGTTAAGCCGAACATCTTTTTCCGTTCGGCCCTGGTAGGCCGAACGGAACGCGTTACGATGAGAACCTTATCGCAGATTACTCTTAAACTTTAAACCTTGTCTAGACTGATGGATGAGATAGGTTTGCATATCTTGTATATACACATAGTGACGTGAACATAAGTTTGGAATTTGTTCTTCCCCTCTTTTTGGATCTTATTCCGTTCTTCCTCCCCGACCCTCGACGACGATCATAGCAGGCGGCGGCGGAGGAGAAGATGTTGGAAGACCAGGTAGCCTACTTGCTTCAGAAGTATCTCGGCAACTACGTCAGGGGCCTCAACAAGGAGGCTCTCAAGATCAGCGTATGGAAAGGTGCCCTTCTTCCTTCTTCTTCTTTTTCCTTTTTCTTCACCTCTTATCAAATAATCAAGAATCTTTCAGTTTATTCGAAATCTTTATCAGGATGTCCCGACTTTACATGCAATTCCTGTTTCTTTCTTTTTCGGGTTTCTTGGTATGCAATTTCCGTGGAATATTTCAGGGATGGGTGAGATGGCGGTTCTTGATCATGAATTCTTTGTCTTCTGTGGGTTTCGAGGCTGTAATTGCGTCCGAAGGAGAACCTTTTCATAAATTTAGATCGTTCAAATGATCAAGTCCATTGGCTGAACTATAGCATCGTGTATTTTTTTTTTTTGGGAATGGTCATTTAGGTTTTGCTACCTCGTGGTGTCATTTTGTTAGGAGTGCTCTTGATCCCATCGTGGACATCACTAAGTGTTCTTAATCAGTTCAGAAGCACGAGTGGTTTGTGATCTTTAGCTTATCACCTACTTTTTCGGGACATCAAAGAACTAGGATCAAAATGGAACTAGGATAGAGGTTCGGGCAGCATGTGAGTGGGGGCCATCTTGTTGGGTTTCTCTTCATGCTTGCCAATCATTCATGGATAACTTAAACTCGCGAGCTCTGTGTCTCTCTCTTAATTTTTGGGTTCATCTTCATTGAAGAGTCAAACTTGTTATACTAGAAGAAACCTGACAGTAAAATTTATATTCTTTTTAATTTATCAGTTAACTGTAGTATTTATTTAGATTATTGAGATCTTTGTGAGATTTCTCAGCATAAAGGAGTTGATTGTAGTTCAGAATAATTTGATCAAGGCCAGTTGGCTGATGTTATGTTATTGAGATTCACTAGGCCTTTTAATTCTGTTAAGGTAACCAACACTTATTAGATGTAATCTATTCTTTATCATCCTTAAATCATGCAACAAGAATGGCTGAAGTCTGGTTATATGACAACCCTTGTTTTTTGGTGTTTGTTATGGTTTACGTCAGTTTCAAATTCATGGTATGTTTACGTGCCTGGATGCGTTGTATCTGTTTGCATATCCACACTTGCAAATATTTAGTTCTATAGATTTCTTGAACTAAAATAGGTTGTAGGTTTCTATGGTTCAACTTTTCCTTTATCACATGTGTGACACTCCAGCGTGTTGCATATCAAAGTGAGATGCCTCGGTCTTTCATGTGAATGTGCAGAATAGATGCAATCCTACAATATGGTAAGACATGCATCCTCATCCTTCTTTCCTTGCACATTTTTAAATCTGAGCTTTTCCATCACTCCAACATGTCTGAGTGGTACCATCCACAGTGTCATCCACGTCAACCACCACATCCATGTGCAACTCCATGCTGTAGGATAGCTCCCTCTCAGAGTGCATGAACAAGGCAACTTGTACTGTTACATCATCTTGCTCAATAAATCTAGTACCATATGCCTCTTTCCATCTTTACACTTTCTACATCTTATGTCTTTTGATTACATGAGATGCAACTCTTAAACCTAGACTTGGATGAATAGGTTTGCATACTTGTATATACACATAGTGACGTGAACATAAGTTTGGAATTTGTCCGCAACATACTTTATGGATGTTTCAATGAATCTAGTCATGGAGAGAAGTATGGAAAGCTGGGGGAAGGGTCTGGAGGAAGGGATAGAAGGGGGGGCATAGGCCCGAAGTAAGTGGTTGGACCTTGACCTACATTGACATTTGTTGTGAGGGGCTAAGCAAGGTAGTTAAATGGTCAGCCATAGACAAAGAAGGGTGATGTTGAATGGAGTTGGCTTATGGATTGATGGATGGGAAATTTGAAGTTAGAGTTGGGTGGAAGTGGTGGACTAGGGAGGGGATCACACTTGTCTTGGAAAGAGTTTAGGAGAGGGCTTATGCATTTTTCTGCTATAGTGCATGCGATCAATTAAAGAAAAGGTGCAATTGTTGGATCAAGGATCCCATTAATTGGATTCATTAAAACATATTGATTTATTGTTCCTATTTTTCACTTCTATTTTCTGGCTAGGACCTATTATTTGAGTCTCTTGTTTTGATAATTATTTGATTTTTTAATCCATGAGATGTAAGTAGAATAATACATAAATTCTTAAGTGTGTGTAAAATAGTCAGAGGCATGCACAAATAGTGTGAATCAGTTAGACATGAGTGAGCTGGGTCTTGCTTAAGCTCGGGTCAAAATTAAAAATGGCCAACTTGAGTCCAGCTCAAGCTTGGAGTTGACTTGGGAAAACTAGCTCAAAGTTCCCATCGTTCAACTTTTGAGCTAGTTGGAGCTTAGTTTGCCAAAGTCGAAATCATGGCTGTCCCAAACCGGACTGTCTGTTGTAAAGCAAATTGATCCAAAATCGGGATGGTTCGACATGTTGGTTCATTATAGAGGGAGAACGGATTCGGATTGGCCCCGAACCGACTGAACCGATATGCCACTGATACAAAAACAGTACTAATTCCCAATATGGCGGACTTTGCTCAAAAAATTTCTTATCTTTTTTTTTTTTGATGGAGGGAAAAGAGAATGAGAAATAAAGTGATTTGAGCATAGATTTTAGGATCTAAAAACAAATAGGAAAGAGATAGAGTGATCCATTTGATGGATGTCTGCATCGACATGTTGAGGAGGTGAAATCAGGGAGTCCCGAGCGGTAGCGGAAACATAGTTACAATTAAGGGATGAAGGCAATAAATGAGAAGGTTTGGAAGGATTTTCTGTTAGAGGACCTTGAGGAGGAGATGAGGGGGATGGCTTGGAGCTAGGAGTTTGTGGGCGGAAAAGAGGAGAGAGGGTTAGGAGGCAGATGATGGGAGGAGAGGAAAGGTTGATGGGTTGGATTTGGGAGTGAGAGGGTTTTCATATATCTATCATGAACAATAACATTTAACTTGAAAAATCAACGTTGGACCTTAAGTAAGGGATCGAGCCATTGGACCTTAATTGAGACTTCCAATTAAGATCCAATGGCTAACATTTTGAAGCCATGTACATTATTTGTTCTAAAAAATATATGACATCATGTATTTATATGTTATGATAAAAAATTATTCCAAGCTATATTGAGTTGAAGTTCGAATGAGCGGGACCTAGCTTGAGCTCAGCTTGTTTATGTTTCAAGCTTGAGTATTTGGCTCAAGTATGGTTGCTTATTTCTTGGGTGAGTTGTCTTGGAGCCAACATGAGCTAGATCCTGAAAAACTCACTTGTTTGATAGGCATATGTATCAAATATTGCAAATGTGAATAAAAATGACTTTGGGGATTGAAAATTAAATGAGATGTGGTTGAGCCCTAGTCCTATGGTGGGATTAAAATTTTGGTTTCTTTTCAGTTAAATCTAGGTGTCTGAAATTTGGGTCAAGAGCGATCTGACTTCTACAACCTTGTTAAAACATGATGCCGATGCTGGAATGCATTTAACATGGATATCCACACTACATAAAGATGCCATGCCTTTGCATCACAAAAGACTTCTCATCAAGTGTAATGCTTATGCTTAAGGCCAAATTGCCAAGCCAACACACACCATAGACCTCCTTAGTCTGCCAATGACCTTGAACATTTTAAGCCGACCAAAATTTCATTAGCTAGGCAATCACAAAGTTCTCGTGCTTTAGTCGTGTCTTGGGTTCGTGACACATCTTTCATGGCCATATCGCAAGACATCCTTGTTCATAATCTATTGGCACTGCCTTTATGCTCCCAGCCCAAACCTGCCTATCAAGTGAAAATAGATCATATTGACAGATTCTGCGAGAGTGTACAGACTTATTGCTTTATCATAAGTGCTATGTTCTTGGAGCAGTTGTGGTTTTGATGTCAAAGATATATTATTTTAGAGAATTAAAATTTTGCAGGTGATGTAGAACTAACGAACATGCAATTAAGGCCAGAGGCACTTAATGCATTGAAGTTGCCTGTGAAAGTTAAAGCAGGATTTCTCGGATCTGTGAAGCTCAAGGTTTGTTAATATCAACTTTTTCTGAGAATGATCCTTAATACTTGTCACAACCTGTATATCTTCAAGTGTATTTAGGCCGGTTGAAACTTCTGCTTATAAAAAATATAATTATAGATTTAGCAAGAATGTTTCTCATTTTCTATCCAGGTTCCTTGGAGCAGACTAGGCCAAGAACCAGTTTTGGTTTATCTTGATCGTATTCTATTGTTAGCTGAACCAGCAACCCAAGTTGAGGGTCGCAGTGAAGATGCTGTCCAAGAAGCTAAGAAGATTAGAGTAAGGGTAAGAAATCATTGCATCGATTTCCTTATTATAATCTGTGAGGGTTTGTTGATTAATCCCCGCTTTTCCTGAATGCACTTAGCCAGGAAATGGAAATGAAGTTGTTGGAGCATCAGCAGCAACTGAGATCTGAAATGGTGCGTTGGTCAATATTTGTACTTTCTTGATTTTGAACACATGGGACAGTCATGAAGTTTTTAGATGATGATCACATGGAGCATACTTGGTGCTCGTATATGTTTACATGTCCTAGCTAGCAATCTTCTTGCATTTATTTTTGGGTTTGCTTCAAATTATTGTTTTTTTCCCCTAAAGCATGTTCATGTATCTACTAGTTTTGTCTATGTCTAGATGACCGGTGGATGTTCTTGTCTAGTTTACATGTCCTAGCTAGCAATCTTCTTCCATGTCCTAGCTAGCAATCTTCTTGCATATATGTTCATATATGTTTACATGTCCTAGCTAGCAGTCTTCTTGCATTTATTTTTGGGTTTGCTTTAAATTATTGATTTTTTCCCCTAAAGCATGTTCATGTAGGTACTGGTCTTGTCTATGGCTAGATGACCGGTAGATGTTCTTGTCTAGTTGCTGCTACAAATATGATGAAGGTGCTTTATTTTTCAGTTACTTTGTATTTTCTAGTCTGCAATGGGGGAGATGCAGAGGCTTGAGTTTCTCCCAGTCTTGGTGGGCTAGAGAACTGACGCGTGCCATTTTTAATAAACTTCTGGAATCATGGAAGGCTGGAACCAAATGAATCTTCTTTAAATCATTTGAACATGTATATTAATAAATTATGAGGATCTTTACTATTCCAGCACTTCCACATCCTGAATTTTCATGGAGCTCTGCTTCTCCACTACCTGATTCTGCTTCTGTACTTGCTCTCATATAGGGCAATCTGGTTTTAATTTTCTTATCAATCATTAAATAGTATTGACTCATTTAGCCTTGATACACTGCACCATTGCATATAGTCATTCATTATTAGATGATAGAACTTATTTGAAACTAAATTTTAAATCGAAACTTTAGGCTGTGCAATCAATGGCACCCTCAAATTTATCTTTCATTGCATTAATAACTCTGAAACCAAAATATTGCAAACAATGAAGTTGATAGCTAGTGGCTGTTTTACAACCTTCTATGTAAAACATATTTGAATATGAATGCCCATTTTTCCTTGCAGTTGTTTAAGGATGTGTATGTAATCAATCCATTCTCATGTTGAGGCGATCCAATTCTAAGGCTTGAACGACTTCCTGATCATTTTATAGGTTCTATTAGATGAAACCACAGGTATCGGGAAAAACCATTTCCCACTCTATCTAGGGTTTCCAAAAAGAAACCAAATTGGGAAACCCATTCAAAGTGTAGTTTAAACAGATTTTTGTGATTCCTAGGGAACTAATTTCTATCTACAATGAACTAATAGATTAACGAGATCACTTTGTCTTTTCTTAAAGACGTTAATGGGTTTGATGGGTTGGTGATTGACCTATGATTAGCTATAATATATAAATATATATTCCCCAGCTACAGGCTATTTTCATTTTTTCTAGGCATGGCCCAATTTATAGTGTGAGCCCAAATTTTTTGCATAGGCCTATCTCATGGGCCTATTTTTAATGCCCCAGCCGGCAAAATTTTGGGCTAGGTTGGATGGGTTGGTCCGTGATCAGCTCTAGTCCGGAGTTTCCATTATATATGTTATATAGGTGAGACTCTTTGGTGTTTTATTACTTGTAAACAAGAACATATGGCAGGTCTCCTATTGGTTCATTGTCTTTATTTTGTTTTACAAGTGGAGAATGGCAAATCATGCACTGGCTTTGCTTTGTAAACACATTTTTATCTGAGACCTGGACTATAAGGTTGCACTTTTTTTTTTTTTTTTATGTTTATAGAGTTAGACTCAATAATCTGTTGGATTACATAATTATCTGATTTTTGCAGGCAATTGGAGCGTGGCTTCTTTACAAATCCAATACACTTGAGGAGGGTTTTCTTTTTGCAACGCTGAAAGGGTTCTCTGTTATTGATGAGCGTGAAGGAACCAAAGAAGAACTAAGGCTTGCAATAGGAAAATCTGGGACTATTGGAGACACATCTCTTCACCATGATGGTGATGATACGGAATCATTGATTGATTCTGCAGAAAGAAAAATACAAAAAGAATGTGGTGTTGAACCAACACCCTCGATGCTTATATTTGATGCCACGTTTAGAAAGTCCTCAACAAATATATCTTTATGTATCCAAAAGCCAAAATTGCTTGTGGCCCTGGACTTTTTACTAGCTATGGTTGAGTTCTTTGTTCCATCAGTTCAGAGCTTGCTTTCAAATGATGAAGATAATGACCCTTTGCATGTAACTGATGCAATAGTTCTTGATCGTCCCATGTATACTCAACCTGATTCAGTATTTTCTCTTTCACCTCGAAAACCACTGATTGTTGATGATGAAAGATTTGATCATTTCATATATGATGAAAAAGGTGGGAAATTATATTTACAGGATAAACAAGGGAAAAACATCTCTAGTCCGTGCTCAGAAACTATTATTTTTGTGGGAAGTGGCAAGAGTCTGCAATTTAGAAATGTTACCATAATGGTATTGTATCTGCTATTACAGTGTCATCATTTTATTCCTTCATGATTTTTTATTTAGCATTGGGTAATATTCGATCTAATCATGCACCTCATTTTACAGAATGGGGAGTATTTAGATTCTTGTGTATTTCTTGGAACTGATAGCAGCTATTCAGTTTCCAAAGATGATTATGTTTTCCTAGAGAGAGGGAATATATGTTCTCCTCTGAATTCTCTAGAGGAAAGGTCTGATGGTTTTGTCATTGCAAAAGCTGCTTCTGATGGGTCGACAGAGTTTGTTATTGAGCTACAGGTACTCCTTTTCATGTATATGTCTGCTTGGAACTAAGGTTATCTAGTTTGAGATATGCTTGTAAAATACTATTATTGCATATCTTACACCAAGATTGTTTATCTTCATAGAAAGGAAAAGAAAACAGGGTAGTTTGATATATGCCAAAAACCATGGTCAATTATTTGGAGCAGATGCATTTCCTTAAAAGTTAAAATACAATATATTGAACCAGAAGTGCAGGCCTATGAAACTAGGTAGCAAGTCCAGGTCCCAGAATAATGACTGTTCTGCAAAATAGGAGATGGCATGTTGTATGTACTAAAGAGGGGCTAGCGGAGGTGTAGGGCTCTAATTTTCAGAATACATACTCCTTGATTTTGATGTTAAGGTTGTTTTGCTCATATTTCCCAAGGATTTTAACGTAGACAAGGAATTTTTTTTTTTCTGTTGAGTTGTATATTCCGATGCCTTTTCCATTTCCATTCTGTTTTATATGCTCTTCTCTCTTCTTTTGTGTTATATGGTTAACATAAAGGAAAAATTGGGGCAGAACTGTGCAAATAAAGTTGCCCTACAAGGACGACAATCTTCAGAAAATCACAAATTGTAGAATTAGTCTAATTTGAATATGCTGTAGTGGATATCACATTGTTTTTGATCTAGGAAGTCAAAAAGCCTAGTGATACCTACCATGGGTTTGTGATTTTATTGAGTCATTGTTTTGTGGAAAATACTTGTTTTCCTGCAGGATGGTACAGTACTATTACATTTTAATATGGATTTTTTTCCAGGCTATTGGGCCAGAGCTTACATTTCACAACACCTCAAAGGATGTTGGTGAATCGTTGGCATTATCAACAAAAGTCATGCATGCTAATCTAGATGTATTTTGCAGGTATACACTTTGTCATTTATCTGAAATATATGTTTCTTTGGGCTGACTGTTCTTCACTGGATCGATATTAACTGCTGCTTAAATAATATGAACAAATTTATCATATTTGTCCTTTAATCATGCAGTTACTTCTGATATATGCTATTGTGATGTCTGCAAGCCAATAAATATCAATCAGCTTAACTTTTAGGATAATTCTTTCAATATCAAGTAGAGAACTAGTGAGGACATGAAACAGATTCTAGCATTTGTTCTTATCAAAATGGTAAGAATTGAAAGGTAGCAAACAATGAAATCGAAATATATTGAAGAAAGGGTTGAGTAGAAGGAATGTAAACCCATAGAAGATTGATTGACAACCTGGTTATTATTTTTTTGTTCATTTACTTGGTAATGACATGGGTGATGCAATTGTCAGTACTAAAGGGTCTGGCATAATAAAATTTAAAGGAAAAGAACTTATATCGGCAAGCAGTTGAAGCTTGTGAGCAATATATGTTTCTGATGTGCTTTTGGATGGGCAGCTTAATAAGCCTCCTTATAAAGGGTGTTAGTTCACCGGTCAAGAGCAATGTTTCTGATGTGCATTTGCACAGGATTTTACCTTCAACATTAGCCTTGATAGCCATTTGAACCTAATGTTGCACGGCAAAGGTTTATTGATTTCTCTAACATTTTTAATTTGTTTTTGAATGACCTAATGTTACTGGGATTCTTCACATTTTATTGAAAGTATCTTTGTTGAACATGTATAGGTGAATCAAATACATGCTAGATATCTAGATATTTACTAGATTCTTTGAATTTAGATTTTAAAAGTAGGTGGATATTTTAACTCCATTTGGCCCACCACAATGATGTTAGAAGTGGGTATTTATTTTTGTTGGAGCCTGTTTAAGGATTATATATTTTGACTTGTGGCCACTATAGATTGAAGGACACCACCCTTTTATCAACGTTACACTCTTCAACATACACATTAAATGAGTCATGATCATTAAAAAAAGTAAAAAGTTTAAATTACTAGGAATAAATCTATCACTAGTTAGTTTATACTTAACAACAAACAAACAGCAACAACGACGAAGCCTTAATCCTAAATTAGTTGGGATCAGCTACATGAATCCTTTTTCTCTATTTTGCTTGGTTTAAGAGTCATATTTTTTGTAAGATACAAATTTTTTAAATCTTTCTTTATAACTTTCTCCTATATGATTTTTGTTTTACCTTTACCTCTTTTTTCTTCTACATGTATTAAATCACTTTTTTGCATTAATGCATCTATAGGTCTACATTGCATATGTCTAAACTGTCTAAATCTTCATCTTAATTTGTTTTTAATTGGTGTTACCTTCATCTTTTTATTAATAGGTTTATTTTTTATTCTATCTTTTTTTTGTGTTATCATACATCGATTTCAACATTCTTTTTTTAGCCACATCCATCATGTAATTTTCTAATTGTCCAATATTTTGTATCATAAAGCATAGTTGGATTTATGATTGTCTTATAATTTTTTTTCAAATTGGTAAGTATTCTATAATCATGTAATATTTAAGTTACACTTCTCCATTTCATCTAACATGCTTTAATTTTATAGGCATTATCCTTAAAATCTCCTTTTTTATGAATTATCGACTTTAAATATTAAAAATGATTACTTTTAGCAACTTTATAGTTCTCATTTTTTACTTTACATTCATCTTTATTTTTAATTATACTAAAATTACATTTCATATATTCTATCTTTTAGTACTTAAACTAACACTTTTACATTTTAATGCATTTTTTCATAATTTCAACTTATGATTAACTTTAGCTTTAGTTTCATCTTCTAGTGCTGTATCATCTACAAATAACATGCATCATAGAATATCATCTTGAATATATTTAGTAAGCTAATTTATAACTAATGCAAAAAGGCAAGGACAAGCAAACATTGTGTCAATTTTATGTCGAAGAAGGAAAGCTATAACATACATTATCTAACTGATGTTGAAACTCATGCTTCCTTATTTATTTGATTGCTATTGCATTTTTAGTGATATTATAGGGTATTAAGCTAATTAATTTTTTTAGTTAAAAAATGATAATGTAGGAACTGTGTTAACAATTCATGCTGCTTGCAGGCTTGTGATGAAGGGTGACAGCTTTGAGATGAGTGGAAATGTGCTTGGTCTAAAGGTGGAGAGTAAAGGAATCACGGTTTTGGAGCCTTTCGATACCTGTGTAAAATTTTCAAATGCCTCTGGGAAAACACATATGCATCTTGCTGTTTCTGATATATTTATGAATTTCTCCTTCAGCATCCTTAGTTTGTTCTTAGCTGTTGAGGAAGATATTTTGACATTTCTAAGGATGTCATCCAAGAAAGTTTCGGTGATCTGCTCTCAGTTTGACAGAGTTGGAACAGTCCAGAGTAAGCCAAGCTTGAAATTTTATTCAGTGTTTTGAGTACTAGGTTGCTTATTTCCACTGAGGATCATTGAGACTGTTCTTTGTATTAGATCACAAGAAAGATCAAACATATGCCTTTTGGAGACCACGTGCCCCATCTGGATTTGCTGTTCTTGGAGATTGCTTAACTCCACTGTTCGTATATATCTTCATGAATTTCAATTATGATAGGCTTTTGATTTTAATATATTCATATTTTCTGTTTCTTTTTGCAATAGGAATGAACCACCTTCAAAAGGAGTAATTGCTGTGAACACCAGTTTTGTAAGAGTCAAGAGGCCTGTGTCATACAAGCTAATTTGGCAATGCAGTCTGCAGAGTGCTGATAAAGGCCATCACAACTGGATAAGTATTTCAACTGATGACAGTGGTGAACGATACAACACTTGGTCTGTTTGGTTCCCTGTGGCACCTAAAGGCTATGTTGCAGTGGGCTGTGTGGTTTCAGCTGGATGTACTCAACCACCATTGTCTGCTGCATTCTGCATTTCCTCTTCCTTTGTGTCCCCGTGTGCCTTGAAGGATTGCATTGCACTTAGCCTAAGTGATTTGTATACTTTCTTTCATAGTTCTATATCTTCTTTCTGATTATTCAATTATAAAATAGTAAAAACTCTAAAACTTAAATTCACAGCTCTTCAATGTATTATAATTTTGCAGGAATTCTGCAAATATTGCATTTTGGCGAGTGGAGAACTCTTTTGGGTCTTTTTTGCCTGCAGATCCCAAAGATATGAGCTTGATTGATAAACCATGCGATCTTCGTCATCTGATTTTTGGTCATTCAGAGTTGCCTACTATAACTACTAAAAGTTCAGTTCTGCAAGATAATCGAATAAGTGATAATCATGCTCAGCTTGAGAGATCTGCACTATTAACATCTGGGCGCCTATTTCAAGCTGTAGCAACTTTTAAATTGATCTGGTGGAATCAAGGGATGACTTCCCGAAAGAAGCTCTCCATTTGGCGCCCAGTGGTCCCACATGGAATGGTTTATCTTGGTGATCTTGCTGTTCAAGGGTAGACATCTCCTGATATATATCTCCTATTAACTTACATTGATTAATCATGTCCTCTTCCTTGATCTAACTTTCAAGTCATGAGTTGAAATACAGGTATGAACCTCCAAATTCAGCTTTTGTGCTTCATGATACTGGAGATGACACATTTCTGAAAAGTCCTCAAGATTTTCAACTTGTTGGCCATATCAAGAAGCATAGAGGTGTTGAAAGCGTTTCTTTCTGGTTACCTCAGGCTCCTCCAGGATTTGTTGTCTTAGGATGTATTGCATCTAAAGGATCACTTAAGCATGATGACCTTAGTTCATTACGATGCATCCGCAGTGACATGGTAACAGGAGATCAGTTTGCTGAAGAAAGTATATGGGATACATCCGAAAGTAAAGTTTTGTCACATTTTAGCTTGTGGAGTGTTGGTAATGAGCTGGGCACATTTCTTGTCAGAAGTGGATTCAGAAAGCCTCCAAAAAGATTTGCTCTAAAGCTTGCAGGTCCTACTGTATCTAGTGGGTCAGATATTACTGTGATTGATGCTGAAATTAAGACATTTTCCACAGCAATTTTTGATGACTATGGAGGATTGGTGAGGACTTCTGATATGACTATCTATAGTTTAATTTATTTATTATACTTTTTGTCTTTAGTTCAATTATTGAACATAATCTTACTCCTGTTTTGCTTCTATTCTATGTTTTAATTTTTACTTGCCGTGATATTAGTAAATGATGTAACATATGTAAGACAAGTATGCTGTATCTTCATTGATTATTTTAGTGACTCTGTGTACTATGCAGATGGTTCCACTGTTTAACATGTCTTTTGAGAACATTGCATTTAGTTTGCATGGGAGACCTGATTACTTGAATTCCACTATGAGTTTCTCCTTGTCTGCAAGATCTTTTAACGACAAGCATGAATCATGGGAGCCCCTTATTGAATCGACTGATGGATTTCTAAGGTAATTTGAGATAACTTCTGAATTTAGCATATTCTATTCTGGTTGAATGCTATCAGTTCTGAAGGTCTATATGCACTGACATACAGGCTCTTCCGTTGGTGACAGTACAAATGTTTTTATCTTCAAAATATAAAAAGTTGAAAACCACTTGCTTGCTTGTATTTGTATTGAGATTTCTGTTGGTTTTTATGGTAGCATTCAATGGCTTAAGCAACTCTCTGGATCAGTGTCATGCGATAAGTGTCCATTGAAGTTCTGCTTATTCATATTTTTGTTTAATGTCATCACTGTAAGAATAATATTGCCATCATGCCATGTTTGTACTAATATGTTGCCTTTCTAACCTTGATCTACAGGTATCAGTATGATATAAATGCACCTGGTGCAGCTACCCAGCTCCGTATGACTTCCACCCGGGATCTGAATTTAAATGTTTCCGTCTCTAATGCAAATATGATGTTTCAAGCTTACTCTAGCTGGAATAATCTTAGTCATATTGATGAATCATCTAAAAAGAGAGTGAGTGATGTTTTTTTCATCTCATTGCCCTCTTGATGTATATTTTTAATTCATTATGACTAATTTTTGATGTCTCAGGTTCCAATACCTGCATGCTGATACGTTCTCCTTTTTCTCTTCAGGAGGCAGTTTCTCCCACACTTGATGAGAGGTCCATCATCGACATACATCATAGGAAAAATTATTACATAATCCCGCAAAACAAGCTTGGTCAGGACATATATATGAGGCTCACTGAATTTAGGAGGATTTCAGACATTATCAAGATGCCATCAGGAGACAAAAAACCTGTCAAAGTTCCAGTTTCAAAAAATATGCTGGATTCTCACTTGAAAGGGAAACCTGGTACAATATCTCGATCAATGGTGACAATAGTTATTGCTGATGCTGAGGTAAGATTTCATTTTTATTCTGTTTCATAGAAATGATTGCAGCTCTCCCACCACAAATATATAACAGCACATCAAAACACCAAGCTTGCTGCTTGAAATACCGGTTCATTATGTTCTGATTTTTTGGCTATAGACAAATAGCAAAAGGTCACTTTCTGCTTTGCCTACTTTCCATTTCCCATCTGTTGATGTTGATATGGCTTTTCTTTTCAATTGAGAAATTGCTTTTACCATTCATGATCTGCAGCTTTGAAGGTTGAAAGTCTAAATCATAAACTTATGGAGGTGTCTACCTATACATCAAATAATTGTTTCTTTCAAAAGAACATTTAGTAAATGCAAAATGGGCAACATTTATTGGTAATTTAAATAGCTTGCTGTGATTTATGGGTTAAAGGTATCCAAACCCATCTGTTTTGTGCTTAAAGATATGTAGATAATGGTCAACAATGTGGAGTCTCAGTCTGTATGGCACATCATACCTTAGGTACCCTTACTATGCCTATCTTCTATTATCTGTCTGCTTAGTGCATACATAATAGGTTTTCAAAATTATTATTAGTTTTTAAGGCATTTTTTATTCTTTGGACTATTGTTCATATTGGTGCGTTCTCAAGTTGGATGAAACAACACATTTTTCTCTAGTAATATTTGGGCTTGAATCATGTCTCAACTGTACATTTTATAACGTGATCCTTGTGGAATAGATGCTCTACTTGTGCAATAGCCTCAACAATTGATTTCATCAATACCACATAATTTTCACTATTACTGTATTATGATATTCTAGTCTTTTTTTAGAACAGATTTGGCTGTATCTGCTTCTATATTATTTTCATTTTTAAAATTCTATAAAGTTGCAATCAACTTTGTTTCTAGCTTACAGGTTGTTGACATGAGAGATTCAGCTCTTCTAGATATGAATTTAACAGTTATATGATTTGCAGTTAACAATAGCTGAAGGTATGACTACTGGTCAATATATGATGGCAGTTCGCCTTTTCTTAAACCCTCCCACTGAGTCACCATTACGGCAACAAAGTGCCCGGACATGCGGTGCAATCTCAGAGATTTCTTCATTTGGGATTGCCACGGTGACTTGGAATGAAATGTTTTTCTTCAGAGTTGATTTTGTGGTATGTAAAACCATGTCAAATCTCTAGATGAGCATGATGTTTTTCTGAATGACGCTGTCTCATAGTTTCAAATGGCTAATAATACTTTCAAATGGAATAGAGATCGCTGTGTTTCTTTTCTGATTATTTTGAAATATTATGATAGTAAATTGAATATTACTCTTGATGAAAGATTTGCTTCTAGTATGTACCATTCTTCCATTGTCAAACAATATGACATCATGTCAAAGAGCTTGCTTTTTTCATATAGATGATCACTTTTTTGACTGGTGCAAATAGAACAGCTTTAATTTGCATCATCTCTAATATGGGTTTGTTTTAGGCTATGTAGTTCAATGTAACTCGAGCGATTCAAGCAAATACATAAGTACCATTGTCCATGTTTCCATTGCGTTCGTTTTAAATCTTTTTGTATGCTTGTTAGTTCTTGTAAGAACTACTTAAGTATGTGTTATTCATTATGTATGATATTAATTAATATGCTTATTAGGATTTCACACAAAGTTTAGCTAGAAGGTATTATTTGATTTCTTTGACCTTATGTAAATACCCAAGATCACAATTGGTTTGGGACAAGTCCGGCATACTCCGATTTAAGGTTGACATCTTCTCCAAGTCCGTGTCCAAATTAAATCAAATTCACTAACAGATACAGCATGGTCAATCTTTGATCAACCCCAAATAGGCTTGTGTTGTAGTGTCCCCTTTTCCATGTGGTCATGGGGTTGGGTCCACTTTGATATTATTTATAATAAACAAGGTTAGCGGAACTTAGCATCGATACCAAATGAACTTTTTTCTATTTTTTATTTTTATATAGTTCAATTTTTTATGTAGTATTCGAGGTTAAGAGTCTTTCATTTGCTCTCATCCTCTCTCTTCTCTCTTGTTTACATTCAAAATCATTAAGTAAATATCATCCTCTCCTCTTTACTTAAAATTTCTCATGAAAATAAGAAAAATAGCCCTAATTTGAAGTCAACAAAAAATATAAAAAAATCAAATTTCTTAAAAATAAAAGGTCAACTCTTCCTTTCAAGAACAATTTATAGAATTTTAAGAAATCTCGATTGAGCAAATATCTAATTAGGATACTTGCCTATTAAAATTTAGAAACATTAATTTAACTTAGAAATGATGAGAAAACAAAAAAGGCATAAAAAATTATTTGAAATTATAATATGCAAGGCTTTAGTCAATACTTGGTCAAACTTATAGGGTTTGTAGACTTAGAATCACAATAACATTGAATCTCACACTGACTTATACCGATTCAATTCATAGCCTATTAAAACAATAAAATTAAACTTGTTATAAAACCTAAGGTTAAAATATGTTTCTTAAGGTCCAAATTATGATATGTCGCTGGACTAGGTCGAGATATTTAATTCTGTCTAAGTCTGAAAATCCTGTAAATTTCATCCAGTATTGGTTAAAGCCTTGCTAATTGTATTTTAAGATTTTTTTTGTTTTTTTAATCTTTTCATCATTTTTAAGTTAAATTGATTTTCTGAGATTTCTATTCGGAGTGGAAGTACTAACTTGATGTTTGCTAAATCAAGATTTTTTGAAATTATTCTAATTTGTGCTTAAGAGAGAGAGAGAGAGAGAGAGAGTTGACCTTTTGTTCGTAAGGAATTTAATTTTTTTGATATTTTTGCTGAATTTAAATGGAGGCATTTTTCTCATTTCTATGAGAAATCTTAAATAACTTAAATGCTTTTAAATGTAAGTAAGATAGAGGAGAGAGAGCATGAGAGCTCATTTTTATCTTTCGGCCTCCCTCTCTTTTTTATCATAGGAGTCCGCATCCCATATGGTTTAGACATATACAATGAAGACCTTTAGATGCTCCAGTTAGAAAGAGTAATCTTTTAATAATCCATTGGTAAGGATAGAGGTAGAGGTAGACCTAAACTAACATAGACAGAAATAATTAAAAAAGATATAATTTTTTGTAATTTGAATGCTGACTTAGTCCTGAATAGAGCAGAGTGGAGGAAGCAGATTCATGTAGTCGACCCCATGTAGTTGGAAAGAGGCTTAGATGAGTTGAGTTGAGTCCACATCCCACATAGCCCACCCCTCACGCCATCGTGCATCTGAACCAAGTGGTTCAGCATGGTTCGGTTCCATTTGCAAGCAGAACCAAATTGAATGCTATTTCAAACTAGTTTCCAATGGTTCAATTCGATTCGGCTTGAATTGGCCGGTCCGGTTTGGTTCCGTGAGCCTCGGTAACAACTCATGGCCTCATCCAGAAAAGGTAGACGAAAGGTATTATTGTGGTTCCTAGGCCCTTTATAACTATCCAATATAGGTCTTCACACTATGATTTTTAAGCAAACATCAATTAGGCATGCAAACTACAATTAGCATAAAAATTCCTTCCTAAAGCTGATTACAATACACTAAGGGCACTTGTGTCAGCTAGGATAGTCTAATTATCTAAATTCTAAGGCAATATCTATGAATATCCAAACACACCCGCATGCATGCACGCACGTATTATTAAATTTTAAATTTAGGACTATATTCTTTGGTTCATGGTATTTATGGATAATGTAATCTTAGTAGATGGAGCTAAAGTTAGAGTTAATTGTAATTTAGAATTATAGATAAGTGCATAAGAACTAAAGTTAAGTAAGACCAAGACAATATGTGATTTTAGTAAAATTATAAATAAAGATGAAGGTAGAATGAAAGTTAAGAACCATGGAGCTCCTAAGGTATTCATTTTTGATGTTTTGGATCGATTATTCATAATAAAGGGAGATTAAAGATAATGATATCCCTAATGTAAAAGTAGGTTAGAGAAAATTTTGAGATATTGTGTGATCAATGGATATTTGCTAAGTTGAAGAAATTTTTTTTTTATAAGATGGCCATTAAACTAGCCATGCTTTATAATACAGAGTGTTGGCTAGTTAGAAAAGATATGCACGAGATAAGTGTGGCCAAAATACAAATGTTGAGATGGATATGTGGAGATATCAGAGAAGATAAAATAAGAAGGAGGTAGCACCAATCCATGATAAATGAAGAAGAAAGATGGCTTAGATGTTTTGGACACATATAACGTAGGCTTAGGGATACATTGATATGAATGAGTTGTTTAATATACATAGAAGAAAAGTGAGATAGAGTAGACTAAATATCATGTGGGAGGAAGTAGTAAGAAAGGACTTAGTATCCCCATATATCATAGGAAGTATGTCCTTAAACCAAGGGGAGTGGGAAAAAGGGATTTATATAACCCTACTGGCTTGTGATTAAGGTTTAGTTGTTATTGTTATTGTTGTTTGTTGTATTGAATTTCAAATTCACCAAAAGGCTTATGTAAAATAAGCATATACAATTGTATATTGTCCCGAAAGTGATTATTATTATTATTATTATTATTTAAACTGCAAACTGACATTACTTTCTAGGTAATCTTAATACATGGAGTGAATCCAAGTAGATCTTATAGAATCAGCTTCATATTTGTTGACTTGGGAAAGAGAGTTGGTGGAAGAAGTCCTCATTTAATTTGAAGAATCCCCAGGTTCAATACTAAGTGATTGTCATTTTTAAGTGTGAAAACTAAAATTCCAGAATCGTTAAAATACATTCATTTCATGTATGTTGTGTCATTTAGAACTACCCACACCCATGCATTCCCCCATGTCTGTATAGGAAGCACGGCCCACTAAAAAACTTCCTTGATGCGCTGCCAGGGGCAGTTGCTGTTAAGGCTGTGTTTGATTTTCATTTGGAAAAGCATTGTTCTAGCCTTTTGTATTGGTGTGAGCAACCCTGGATTATGAAGTCAAGCTCTCAGTTCAGCAAAACTGTTGTATTTTTACTTAGCTTATGATTCTCCAAAGTTGAGTTATGTGTTAGTGGGTTGTTTTTTTGATGTTGCTTTAAAGCAAAGTTATCCACTCACCCCTTAGTGATTCACTGGAGAAGTGTTTAAATGATAATGATTATCAATGATGATTTTAATGTCCCAAACTGCACTTTCTACACCAATTCCATCAAAACCATGATATGCCATATCGATGTGTACTGCCCCACACCGGACATATTATATTGTACCGAACTGAGAACCGATGAGCATACTGAGCGTATCAACATGGTATCACTCCGATACCGAGGCAGTGAACTTTTGGTCAAAACAAAGAGTAGAGCTAGTCAGAACTCGAGTTTGCTACTGCAAATTAAATGCGTGGTGGGAACCCAAAGCTTCTCTTGAGATAATGCAGAAACAAGCACAACCTACCTTAGTGTCTCACCTTTCATCTTTTAATCTGAATGACCGTATATTTCAGTTTGATGTTCTGGTTTTCTAACCCTTACATAGGTATGCCACTGACCTAAGATGTTAGCTTGAGGTTTAAAAAAGCCAAAACAACTGGTTTTTATTCTGCACAGAAGATGAAGCTGCTTTAGAATTTCTTTTAGAGTTGTTTGTGGAAGCTAGAAAGCGTTAAACTGGTCTAATACTTCGATGCAACATTAAATTGAAGCTGTTTTAGAATTTCTTTTAAGAGTTGTGTTTGTGGAAACTAGAAAGCATTACATGACTGATCTCATACTTTGATGTAACATTACATTAAATAATTTTGATTAGCAAACCATGTTTTAGTAATTTGTGTCAGCAGAAACTCTCAAATTTTGGTTGATGTTGCATTGGAAATTTGGCAAAACTATCTTCTTGAAGATATTAGTGATTTTTATTTTAATTCTGTAGTTAAAATTTCTTTTGGACACATTCTGATGTTTTTGTTTATCCTTCTGATCTATATAGGACAATTTTGTGGTGGAGTTCGTTTTAATTGACTTGGGAAGAGGTATTTATCCGTGTAAATTCCCCCCCCCCTCTCTTCTTTTCGTTTGACTTTTGATTTTTGGTAGTGTTTCTTGGAGATATCATTTTGTACATTGACAAAATGGAATTTGCTTCAACAGGTGATCCAGTAGGGATGTACTCGGCTCCATTAAAGCAAATTGCTTATGAACTCCCTCCAAGCTCAAATTCATATGATTCTAATTATGAACTGTCTTGGAAGGAACTTTCCTCAGCAAAGACATTGGTGAGTGTCTTTCTTCATCTTCATTAATGATAGCTTTTTCATAGTGCTTATTTTCCCCATGGCTCTGGGAATAGAGGTGAGCCAGTACATGCTTTTGGAAGTTTCCTGCTTTCCATATTATTATCAAACATGGGCAGATTTAATTAAGATTGTATTGACACGATACTGGGATCCTGAACCAGGGATATCAAAATGATGCTTGTGATAAATCTCATGGAAGAATCAGATATGCTGTACTGCTTTCTGTCAGACCCGAGTTAAAAAATGACAAGCAGGATCATGCCACTGGCAGCAAAACTGGATTTATTCAAATTAGTCCTACCAGGGAAGGACCTTGGACAACTGTGAGGCTAAATTATGCTGCACCTGCAGCATGTTGGAGGTTAGGCAATGATGTTGTTGCTAGTGAAGCAACAGTAAGAGATGGCAACAGATATGTCAACATACGGTCTCTGGTATCTGTTACTAATAATACTGATTTTGTTATTCATCTGCGTCTAATACCAAGATGTTCTTTTGAGAATCAAATGTCATTGGATAGTGAAAATGAGAAATGGAGATGGAAGATCTTCTAATAGCAGCACTGAAATGGATGAATTCTTTGAAACAGAGAAATACATTTCATCTGTTGGTTGGATTAGCTGCTCCCCATGCTTGCCAATTTTCAATCAGTCTGACCAATGCCCTAGAGAAGGTGGACATCAGGTGAGGATATTGTATGAACAAGATCTACATATTTTGATGTAATCATATACTTTTCTTAGTTCATTTAAAATGTCATTTTAATTGTTTTGAAAATTTTCAAATTTATATTATTCCTAAGATATGGAAGAAAATGTATATAAACAGTTTTAAATATTATTACCTTAAGATACTTAGGATGATTATTATATCATAATCGATTTTTAGGATCGATTATTCATAAGGAAGGAGAAATTAAAGATGATATTGTTCATAGAATTAAAACATGTTAGATGAAATGGAGAAGTGCAAATGGAATATTATGTGATCATAGAGTATCTACTAAGTTGAAGGGTAAATTGTGTAGGATAGCCTTAAAAACTAGCTATGCTTTATGGTATAAATTGTTGGGCAGCTCGAAAATTACATATACTCAAAATGAATGAGATTGAAATGAGAATGTTGAGATTAATGTATGATAATATGAGAAAAGATAGATTAAGAAATGAAATCATTTGTAAAAAGGTGGAGGTAACACTAGTTGAGGATAAATTGAGAAAAAGGACAACTTAAATGATTTGGACATTTGTAACATAGATCTAAAAATTTATCTTTATGCAAAGAAGTGGTTTGATTTATGTAGAAGAGAAAGCGATAGAGGCAGATCGAGAATTATATGGAAGTGATAATAAAAGATTTAAGATCTTTGCATCTTATAAAAAAAATGACTCAAAACAAAGCATAATGGAGAAAAAGGATTTATGTGGCTGGCCCCCACTAGTTTGAGACTAAAGGCTTTGTTATTCTTTGTTTAAATGCTGGTTCACTTAAGATGCTTACATACATGGATGGAGATGGATGTAAGTGTAGGGAGGGAAGGAAGCATCCATTTATAGAGCATCAAATGCTGGTAGTGCAATAAAACTATACGCATGTACAAATATCTAATATATTTAGATCAGAGTTTGTGTTGAAGGTTGTAAAAAGGAAAAGAAAGACCTCAAGGTTTGTTATACCAAGAGCCGGTACCAAAGCTGGTTTGATATGGTATGGAGGGCATATGGTACTGACATAGTACATCCTGGCATATTGGTCAAGTGAATCGATACTCTAGGTTATCTTTTTCTTTTTTGATTTTTTTGATAGTTTTTATTTTTTTCATCTTCAATGTGGTATACTCAATTTTTAGCAATTTTTTCTTTAAATTTGCAATGCTTTTCATTAGTGTTTCGAAGTATTTTATAGTGTAAAATGAAATTAGAGAGTATGAGCTTGTCACTAATGCAAATATCAATAATAGACAAACTAGAAGAATTTTTTAAAGTTGCATATGAACAAAATTTTCAAATATATAATAAACACTGATAGATAATATGTATTGATGTCTAATATTTGGTGAAGTGTCTATACACTAGCAGATATAGGTCCTGCTCATGGTTTGGGCTTGAGAGGCTATCTCAGCTCTCATGGGCATTGTGTGCCCAATTAATTGGATCACCATATTCAGCTTTCTTCCATGCCTCGTCATCATGCCCTGATGTGCAGTGGATTGCCTGCCTGATCTTCTCGACGTTCATCATCCTATGATAGAGCAAGCCCATATAAGGTTACTCTCATTGTCAACAACCCTCAATGTTCAATACAATAGGGCGATAGCCATCACTACCCGCAACTTGCGCCTAGAGCTGCTAGCTGGTGACTATGCCCCTTACCTTAGCACCCTCTATGTTGTGACCCAAACATTTCTATCGTCCTGCCACTCTTGTTCATGCCTTCTTGTCTAGGATGCTATTGAATGCTATGTAATGCATGGCAAACCATGTGATTGTGGGCCTTAAGATAATGTGCCTCCTCATTATTGCCAAGACTCGTGTGCAGTTGTAGATAAGTTTGGTGATGATTTGGGCTGCCTCATCAACCTATCTAACTCTATGGATCGTCCCAATATCTATTAACATTGGGTCAATACAATGTGCTGCATAGGAGGTCCAGACGATGTGGCATCCTTTGTATCAGTAGCTCTCTAGCAGTTTTGTACTATGTCCCATTATTTGTGACCACCTGCATGATATGCTGCTTCTAGTCTCATAATCATATCCTCTAGCCTAAAGATATAGCATGCATCGTGTACTATGTGAAAGCATCTATAGACCTTTGGAAGAATATCTTCTTGTTACAATAGGTGAAGAAGTTGTTGATGCTCAGCTTCTTAGGTTATTCAACTTCTTGTTTTGATCTAGCAGGTCATTGTATATGTCCAACCTTGAAGGATCAATATCTTAACTGGCTCTCTAGATGGTACTAATCATAGACTGATGATAGTTGTTCCTTGTGGTGTTTGCTGCTATATGGTTGAAGAACTGCCACTTTCTAATTGCCTTCCATATGTCAAATTTCTTATCCTTCACAAGCATTGTATCAATTCTCTGCTGCCACTAATCTCTGTTCGGAAAGGCATGTATATCAACATCATGGATGCTTGCATCAAGGGGATGTACCTAAACTTTTTCCTCTTCTTGCTGCCAAAGGATCTAAACACGACTATCCAACTTTGGTGCCTACAAAGTACTACGTTCATTAATAAACTCTTGCTGACACCACTCACCTTGCATTGTGAGGGCTGCTGAGTGAGCTAAGGCCTAGTCCTAGCAGTTCCTCCATCTGCCACTCCTGTCGGTAGTCTCACATAGCTTCCCTAATCACCTCTGCCTTCATATTATCCAAATTTGACTCTTGGTAGTCATTTGGATCCCTCAAGTGGTAAGATGGTGGCTTTACTGCTCGTTGCTATACCTTTGCCTTTTTCTCTACAGTTTTTTTCCCTTTTTTTTCTTGAAGCTTGCTAAGTGCTTTTTAATCAGTTGGCGGGCGTTTCAGCAACATCATGGTAACCACTGATTAGATGTTGCTTCAACCTGATCACCCTTCACCTCTTGAAGTCTGCATCACATCGATTGTGCTTTTGGTGGTACAGGTCTAAATTCAGTCTATCATGAAATTGATCTGTACTGATCGGGCTCCTTTATTGGATCCATATGTACAAAATCAAAAAATAATGAATTTCATTATTGATCAAAACATATGACCGATGCATCATAATATGCTCCAAAATTATCTATACATAGTATTATTGTTTCATAATTTATAAATTAATTTAATAGCTATATATTAGTTTTTAATTGAGAATGTAAAAATTTTAGAATACCTTGAAAACTCAATTTTATTTCAGGTTCATGTAGCACCCATTTCATGGGTGCCATGTATATCTTTTTCTTACTTTGAATAATTTATTTTTTTAAAAAAAATATTGCAGTTTTGTTATCATGCACAAAAAAAGATCAGTGCATCAGAAAATGCTTCTAAAATATCTATAAATAGTACTATTTTTTCATAATTGTTAACTTAATTTGATATTTTTAATTAATTTTAATTAAGAAATTAATTTTTAGTTACAAAAATATTGAAAAATTGGTTTTAATTCAGATTCACATAGCACCCAAGTAGAGGTGCTACATATATTTTTTTCTAACCCTTAGACATGTGCTGATCACTATTAATTTTTAAATTTATTGAAATTTAGCCCTAGATTACGAAATTAATAAACATATGTAAATTTCAATAAATTAAAATAAAATTGAGTAGAAAGTAGGCAGCATATAACTAATCATGTTTTTGATTTTACTGTCTTTTTTTATTAATTTTTAATCTGACAAATATTTTTAATTTAACAAATATTGAATAAAAATTAAAATTTTGGCTGATATGAGTAAATTATCCTTAGATCTATAAGATATCACAAAATCATGCAAAAATCCTAGATTTTGGTATGACCCCCTATATTTGGTAGCATTGTTGGTGACTTTCGATGATTTTTTTTTTTAAAAAAAAGAGGAGGAAGGGAGAAGCATGCCATACCTCTAGAGCACCTTGATCCTCCTCCATTTTGCTATTTTGGGGAAATTATTGGCATATGTTTGGAGGGATTTGAGTGAGACTTTGAGAGAAGAGAAGGCACACCTTTGCTTCTCTCAAGCTCAATCATTAAAGGGAGAGAAGGGAAGGTCCCCACTCCTCCACACTTCCAATTCTATTTTTTTTTTTCCATTGAAATCATCCCTTTTAGGTGAACTAGACCAAAAAAATGGTCCTGTGTCAGCCTGAATTGGCTGGTACAAAGTGATTTGGCCTTGATATGGTTTGAAACAACCCATTTTGCCTGGCATGGGACGAAATGACCTTGCACAAAAGACCTAAATGAACATAGATGGAGTTTTCGAAAAAGGATATAGAGAAATTTGGAATAACATAAGAGATGGCCCTCAAGAGGAATATTTGGCAAATGAGGATCTATAAAGCCAACATCATATAATTGGAAAAAGGC
Organism: Calamus simplicifolius; assembly: GCA_900491605.1. Classification (NCBI taxonomy): domain Eukaryota; kingdom Viridiplantae; phylum Streptophyta; class Magnoliopsida; order Arecales; family Arecaceae; genus Calamus; species Calamus simplicifolius. The sequence continues at coordinate 334,597 of UESW01004830.1, read as the reverse complement.
TAGATGATTATGATTATGATTTAGATCAGATTTTACCATCTAAAGTGGACTTTATTACTTTTTATCATTGCAAGCAATGATTCAAGTTTTGGTGAGACGGGATCTAAGATGGCTGAAATGTCTTGTCCCAAAGAGATTCCAGGACCAATTCTTGCCATACCATCCCATTCTATCTTAGTTGTAATACATTATATTGTTAATTTTAAATAAACTAATTTATCATAAAGATATAATTTTTGAAGTTTAAATATGTTTAAAATTAAATAAAGCACTAAAGTTTCAATAAATAATTTTTTTAAGAAAAAAGTATTCAAAGCAAGTATTGGGATGCCTGACCGGATCGGGGATCGAGATGGGATGGGATGCATGATGTTTCATTCCACAAGAAATCTGGGGCACATCTATCCTATAAGATTTAAAACCTTGATTGCAAGTATATTAGATGTATAACATTAGATTTATCTATGATGATATTCTTGCAGCTAGGTTTCCAATTAGGGTTCTAGTGAAATGCAAACAAATGATATAGAAGTTACTGTAGGTAAAATCTGAGTGTTCTCAAGGATATAGCAGGTCAGCATATGTATAGAATTTTCAACACCAAGGTAATGTATCTAAAGTGCTCCAAAATATCAGAGACCATGAATATATGAGCATGTTTTTCATTGTTTAGTAGGACCCTATTTTTTTGCTATGGGGACATTCCTTTACAGGAGGATTTGCTGATACCATGATTATGATATTCTGGGAGTCGGTGCAGTAGGATAGTTGCAAGCATGGTTTCAGAAACTCCTGAAATGGTATGATATAACCGATACCGGACCATTTTGAGGCAAAGCCAGCACTAGTACGGGTGCTGATACCATTTCAAGGTGAAGCTGGCACTGGTACAGGTGGGATGTTGGAACCATATACCATTTTGCACTGGTGCATACCTGTGTACTTATGGTATCATATTGGTGCATGCAGGTAGCCTTTTTTTTTTTTTGAATCTATCAGTACCAGTATGTGCTTTCAGTAGCAGTATTACTGTACTGTTCCAATGGTAAAACAATATGAGGTTTGGTATTGGTATTTAAAACCTTGGTTGCAAGGTTTTGCAATTAAGGTTTAGTTGTTGTAGATTACTGTACTTGAATTTTTCCTAATTGAGACACATCAATTGTGGTTTGTGTTTCAGATTAAAATCATGCAATGGAGATATGGTTTTTTAAGAATGAATTTCCAAATCTGATAATGGTGCTGCTCTATAGCTGTTAATTTGCACTTCATTTACTGGCATCATGTCATATAAATATAAACTAGTATTTTTAACTACAAAATTTGATTTGTCTTTTCTTGACCCTCTGTAAATTACATCTTTGCAACCTATGATAATTTAGGTTTCAGCAAGCTCTGTAGATTGTGGGTCTGATCTCTGCTTGGTCCGACTTCAGTTTTCACAGAGGATACTTGGCCTAGGTTCAGTATATTTATCAAGCAAGATAAATTGCAAATTAAATCAAGAAAGGTCAATATTCGGCATGGGAGAATTAGATGGGCTTCCTTATGGTCATAGTTGCCTCTAATCCACACTTCCTAGACCTACAGAAGTCAAACAGAGAAAGCAGATCTAGCTCATGTTCTGCTTGTGGCAATTTTGGGCAAAATCCTCTCTAGTCTCCATTGATACGTTTCTCAGCTTATCTGTTCTACTTGCAATTTCTGCTATTAGGTCAGAATTTGTCTTTCAGGAAAAATAGTTAGGAAGACTGCAGGAACTCTGTGGTCTTTGTCATGTTGATGCAACTGAAAACTAACAAAGAGAAAATGTCCTTAATTTGAAATGGCTCTATAAAGTTAGCAACTTAGTACAAAATTTTGATTACACACGTGTTTATCTTTTTGTTAGGTAAAATAATAGTATATTATAGTGCCTTAAATTATTTTGTTTTGAGGAGGGAGGGCGGGTTATAATCTAAAATTGAGGACAAGGTTCTACAAGGTATGTGACTTATTAATAAAAAAAGCGACAAATTGGTTTTTTGGTGAGCGCTCGAGCCCGAAATATGGCACTCTAGACTCATGCAGCACTTGCTTCTTAGTCAAAGCAAGGCAATATAGAAGTATAATTGGGAAGTAAATCAAGAAAATGGCAATTAAAAAAAAAAAAAACTTTCTCAAGACGCTTGATTGTGGAGCCTAAGATGCCTGGCAATGTACAACAACTCTCCGTCATACTTTGAGGGTGTTAAAGTGGATAAGATGTCTTATGTCAGCCAATGAAAACATCATTACATTGGCAATTGGTAGCATTATTACCCTCTGGGAGTGTGCATGTTATATTCTGTCATACTTCTCAAAAATTCTGTAAAACAGGTTCAAGCTACAGTTACAATGTTTGGTGCTGGAATACTGTAAATTTCAATTTCCAATATTTAATATATATCAATGATTATGTCTAGCAACCTGGCTGAAGCTTTATTATGTCAGTCACATCTGTGGATGTCTGGAGATCGTAAACAATGTATTGAATATTAAGTATTTAATAGTTGCTCTTTTGTTTCTCCCCAACAATTGGCAAAAACCCACTTACCATGATGGTGAATGACGGGGTTATTTGAAGCTACTCTTAAACTGCCATTAGGCAATTTACGTAGATTATTAGAGGATAACAGTTGATAAATGCTTCTTCGAGATCAGCCAACTTGTCTAACATCTTTCTTTTTTATTGCACAGGGAGCATCCATTGTTGAATTGCCAGATGGCTGGGAATGGACCGATGATTGGCATGTGGATGTGACATCTGTAAGAACGGCTGATGGGTGGGTTTATGCTTCAGATGCTGAACATCTAAAGTGGCCCGAGTCATCAGATCATCTAAATTCTGTAAATTATGCTAGGCAAAGAAAATGGATAAGGCATAGAAGACGCATTGTATGTGATGGAGAGGATCAAATTTCAGTTGGAATATTGAAACCTGGTGATAGTATGCCTCTCCNTAGATGGAGTTTTCGAAAAAGGATATAGAGAAATTTGGAATAACATAAGAGATGGCCCTCAAGAGGAATATTTGGCAAATGAGGATCTATAAAGCCAACATCATATAATTGGAAAAAGGCTAGATGATTATGATTATGATTTAGATCAGATTTTACCATCTAAAGTGGACTTTATTACTTTTTATCATTGCAAGCAATGATTCAAGTTTTGGTGAGACGGGATCTAAGATGGCTGAAATGTCTTGTCCCAAAGAGATTCCAGGACCAATTCTTGCCATACCATCCCATTCTATCTTAGTTGTAATACATTATATTGTTAATTTTAAATAAACTAATTTATCATAAAGATATAATTTTTGAAGTTTAAATATGTTTAAAATTAAATAAAGCACTAAAGTTTCAATAAATAATTTTTTTAAGAAAAAAGTATTCAAAGCAAGTATTGGGATGCCTGACCGGATCGGGGATCGAGATGGGATGGGATGCATGATGTTTCATTCCACAAGAAATCTGGGGCACATCTATCCTATAAGATTTAAAACCTTGATTGCAAGTATATTAGATGTATAACATTAGATTTATCTATGATGATATTCTTGCAGCTAGGTTTCCAATTAGGGTTCTAGTGAAATGCAAACAAATGATATAGAAGTTACTGTAGGTAAAATCTGAGTGTTCTCAAGGATATAGCAGGTCAGCATATGTATAGAATTTTCAACACCAAGGTAATGTATCTAAAGTGCTCCAAAATATCAGAGACCATGAATATATGAGCATGTTTTTCATTGTTTAGTAGGACCCTATTTTTTTGCTATGGGGACATTCCTTTACAGGAGGATTTGCTGATACCATGATTATGATATTCTGGGAGTCGGTGCAGTAGGATAGTTGCAAGCATGGTTTCAGAAACTCCTGAAATGGTATGATATAACCGATACCGGACCATTTTGAGGCAAAGCCAGCACTAGTACGGGTGCTGATACCATTTCAAGGTGAAGCTGGCACTGGTACAGGTGGGATGTTGGAACCATATACCATTTTGCACTGGTGCATACCTGTGTACTTATGGTATCATATTGGTGCATGCAGGTAGCCTTTTTTTTTTTTTGAATCTATCAGTACCAGTATGTGCTTTCAGTAGCAGTATTACTGTACTGTTCCAATGGTAAAACAATATGAGGTTTGGTATTGGTATTTAAAACCTTGGTTGCAAGGTTTTGCAATTAAGGTTTAGTTGTTGTAGATTACTGTACTTGAATTTTTCCTAATTGAGACACATCAATTGTGGTTTGTGTTTCAGATTAAAATCATGCAATGGAGATATGGTTTTTTAAGAATGAATTTCCAAATCTGATAATGGTGCTGCTCTATAGCTGTTAATTTGCACTTCATTTACTGGCATCATGTCATATAAATATAAACTAGTATTTTTAACTACAAAATTTGATTTGTCTTTTCTTGACCCTCTGTAAATTACATCTTTGCAACCTATGATAATTTAGGTTTCAGCAAGCTCTGTAGATTGTGGGTCTGATCTCTGCTTGGTCCGACTTCAGTTTTCACAGAGGATACTTGGCCTAGGTTCAGTATATTTATCAAGCAAGATAAATTGCAAATTAAATCAAGAAAGGTCAATATTCGGCATGGGAGAATTAGATGGGCTTCCTTATGGTCATAGTTGCCTCTAATCCACACTTCCTAGACCTACAGAAGTCAAACAGAGAAAGCAGATCTAGCTCATGTTCTGCTTGTGGCAATTTTGGGCAAAATCCTCTCTAGTCTCCATTGATACGTTTCTCAGCTTATCTGTTCTACTTGCAATTTCTGCTATTAGGTCAGAATTTGTCTTTCAGGAAAAATAGTTAGGAAGACTGCAGGAACTCTGTGGTCTTTGTCATGTTGATGCAACTGAAAACTAACAAAGAGAAAATGTCCTTAATTTGAAATGGCTCTATAAAGTTAGCAACTTAGTACAAAATTTTGATTACACACGTGTTTATCTTTTTGTTAGGTAAAATAATAGTATATTATAGTGCCTTAAATTATTTTGTTTTGAGGAGGGAGGGCGGGTTATAATCTAAAATTGAGGACAGGTTCTACAAGGTATGTGACTTATTAATAAAAAAAGCGACAAATTGGTTTTTTGGTGAGCGCTCGAGCCCGAAATATGGCACTCTAGACTCATGCAGCACTTGCTTCTTAGTCAAAGCAAGGCAATATAGAAGTATAATTGGGAAGTAAATCAAGAAAATGGCAATTAAAAAAAAAAAAAACTTTCTCAAGACGCTTGATTGTGGAGCCTAAGATGCCTGGCAATGTACAACAACTCTCCGTCATACTTTGAGGGTGTTAAAGTGGATAAGATGTCTTATGTCAGCCAATGAAAACATCATTACATTGGCAATTGGTAGCATTATTACCCTCTGGGAGTGTGCATGTTATATTCTGTCATACTTCTCAAAAATTCTGTAAAACAGGTTCAAGCTACAGTTACAATGTTTGGTGCTGGAATACTGTAAATTTCAATTTCCAATATTTAATATATATCAATGATTATGTCTAGCAACCTGGCTGAAGCTTTATTATGTCAGTCACATCTGTGGATGTCTGGAGATCGTAAACAATGTATTGAATATTAAGTATTTAATAGTTGCTCTTTTGTTTCTCCCCAACAATTGGCAAAAACCCACTTACCATGATGGTGAATGACGGGGTTATTTGAAGCTACTCTTAAACTGCCATTAGGCAATTTACGTAGATTATTAGAGGATAACAGTTGATAAATGCTTCTTCGAGATCAGCCAACTTGTCTAACATCTTTCTTTTTTATTGCACAGGGAGCATCCATTGTTGAATTGCCAGATGGCTGGGAATGGACCGATGATTGGCATGTGGATGTGACATCTGTAAGAACGGCTGATGGGTGGGTTTATGCTTCAGATGCTGAACATCTAAAGTGGCCCGAGTCATCAGATCATCTAAATTCTGTAAATTATGCTAGGCAAAGAAAATGGATAAGGCATAGAAGACGCATTGTATGTGATGGAGAGGATCAAATTTCAGTTGGAATATTGAAACCTGGTGATAGTATGCCTCTCCCATTATCAGGCATGGCACATCCTATGATATCACATGTCTTGCAATTGAAACCAAAATGTTCTAGTGATAGGAGAGAATATTCTTGGAGTGTTGTACTTAAGAAACATGGTCGGACTGAGATTTCTGAAAGACAGGAAGAGTCACCTGAAATCTGCGTATCAGCTCTCACAGAGTCCGATTACCTCTTGTTTTGTTCACAAATAGATGGAACTTCTTCAAATACTTCTCAGGGCCTGTGGTTTTTTTTAAGCACACAAGCCAAAGAGATTGGTAAAGATATTAATTCAGATCCCATTCATGATTGGAACCTTATCATCAACTCGCCAATATCTTTAGTCAATTACCTTCCCCTTTCTGCTGAATATAGTGTTAGTGCTAATCAATTGAGTGAAGAAAATAATACTTGTTCCCGAGGTACTTTAGCTCCAAGTGAAACTGTCAAGATTTACAATGCCGATCTGCGAGATCCCTTGTATTTGTCACTTCTTCCTGAAGGAGGATGGCAACCTGTACATGTATGTTTGTTTCTTGATTTATTGTTACTGCAGGGTGATGAAGTTGTGCTTTTAGTTTATTATCATTACTGACAATTTTTTTTTTGTTCTGAAGGAGCCTGTTCCTATATCACATCCAAGTAGAATGCCATCAAAGATGATAAATCTGAGAAGCTCTCTTTCTGGAAGGTGTGCATATGAAAAATAAAATGACAATAATAATATTTTGCATGTTCTTTCATCTGCTTTTTGTTTTTTATCTTGACTTTGGTGGAACCGACTGCCATTTCTTTTGCAGGATTGTCCCAATTATTCTTGAGCAAAATTATGATAAAGACCGCTTGACAGCAAGAGTTCTTAGAATCTATGTTCCATATTGGATTTCAATTGCGAGATCCCCACCACTTGTATTTGCTGTGGTTGACATTTCAGGGAGAAGAGAGAAAAGATATATTTCAGTCCCATTTCATTCTAACACAAGAACTGAAAAGATCCTTTGGCAGATTAGTGAAGAGGAAATGGTTGGTGGATACACCATAGCTTCTGCATTGAACTTCAAACTTTTGGGTTTCTCAGCATCAATAAGTAAACCTGGCAATGAGTGCTTTGGACCGGTTAAAGACCTTTCTCCTCTTGGTGATATGGTTGGTTCTATTTCTAACTTTTCTTCTCGTGCTGTGTTCTAATTAGCAGGAAATGAAACCCTTTCTAATTATTTCTGTGCACCTTAGGATGGTTCGGTCGAGCTTTCTGCTTATGATACTGATGGAAATTGCATGCGACTCCTTGTTTCCTCAAAACCTTCTCCTTATCAAGCTGTGCCTACGAAGGTTATCTACTTGACATGATTGGTATTGGTTGAGTTCAATATTCAATAGCTGTATTTAAATTTTGCTGTTCTTTTCAGGTTATTTCTATATGTCCGTACATGACATTCACAAACATGCTTGGTGAAGATATATGCATTAAGTTTGGTGTTGAAGATCAGCATAAAGTCCTGCATAAAACTGATTCACGAGTTTCTTTCGTCTATTTTGAAGCAGGAGGACCCGATAAACTCCAAGTATTTTGCAGCCACCTTAGGCTATTTTTTTTTCTCTATTAGTTCTATGTCTTAAAATAAAAAAAGAATGGCATGCTTAAAATTTTGAGGTGCACAGATGTGTCTACATGTAGTAATCATATGAATGCCAACCATATCTATTGATGGAGGTTAGAACATGCATGCATTGCCATGATCATAGACTTGATCTTACCCCAAATATTAAGGTGTGATCATCATAGTCATTCAAAATTGACATTAATATTTAAAATAATCAAAGAAAACATATGACCAAACATAGCATAACTGAAATTGCATTATAATCCATAACTTTGTAATAAAAGAGACTCACAAACTTAAACATAGTCCAACACAATATGTGATCCAAGTGTTGTGTCAACACATAGATCTAAAAGGCAACTTTGAGTTGTTGAGTTCACTTTTTCAAAAGATACGTTATAAATCTCATTATTCACTCCATTGGTCAATGAGCTACTTAATTTAGCAAGCACCTGCTATGGCCAATGAATTCAATTTTTCATCAAAACATCAGAACAAATGTTGGCTTGAAATTTGAAGTGAAGGTCCATTGGAGCCATTTTTTAATGAGATATCAAGATCAAAGTTTTCAACAAGAAAGAAGATACTATAAAAGGTGAAAGAATATTTAGGAGCAAGATCAAATTATTGACACTTGTATATATGTATGTGTGTGTATGCATGCATGTATGCATATGTGTATATGAATGTGTTTATGTATGCATGTATGTATATGTATATGGTGCCAAGATTGTAAATTCCATGAGATAGGGGTGTCTTGGTTTCTCTACGAAACGGGATGTCCCACTATCTTGTCATGTCCCGATGGCCATCTTGGTAGAGCGTCCTCATCTATCTTCCTCCTTTTATCGCTTTTCTTTTCCTCTTTTATTTCTATTCTTCCTTTCTTTTTCTTCTCCCTTCCTTTCTTTCGTCATGGTTGGAATCTTTCAATTATGGTTGGATTCCTTGTGAAATATCTTTTTAAGAGTTTGAATGCTTTGGAGCCTATATATGAGCCTTATTATAGTAAAAGTTGAGGAGCAAAAGTTGAAATGAATGCAGTGAACCTTGCTGTAGATCCCCCCCGCCTCAAAAGAAAGGAAAAAAAAAAAGAGACGGTTCATGTTTTATCCGCATATGAGATGTAGCATTATCACCTGGTATGTCTAACTAGTGGATGTACAATTGGATATACAGGCTTTGGCATGTGCATGTATTATGATGGAATATAACACACGGTAAAGATAATGTATTAGCTGGAGTCGTTCCCCATATCGAATAAGAACCATGAATGGTGAACATGATGGGGCTAATGCATGTAATTAGTTTAGTTTAAAGTAGATGATATGACCTCAAGGCTTTTTTTGGCACTTCTCTTATTATACAACGTTGCGCAAGTGTCTTATCATTATCATTTTTTGATAATTTAATCAGTGATTCAAGCCTCGATGGAATGGAACGATCGGGATGGGAGCCATCTTGACTGTCTTGTCTTATCCCATCTCAGAGAGATTTCAGGATCGATCTTGATCGTCCTGTCCTATTTTGTCTTATCTCGTTCATAATACATTATAGTATTAATTTTAAATAGTTCTAATTTATCATAAAAATATAACTTTTGGAGTTCAAATATGTTTAAAAATTAAATGAAATACTTACGCTTCATAAATATTTATTTTTTAAGAAAAAAAGCAACCCAAGCAAGTATTAGGATCTTTGACTAGGTTGAGGATCGAGATGGGATGAAACATGAGGCATCTCATTGGTGGAAAAACTAAGATGCTTCTACCCCACGAGATTTAAAACCTTAAATTTAATTATATATTATGAAAATTTACCATTGAAACATTACCATTTCATTTGTTTAGGTACCTTGAATAACTACTAGGCATGCCTCCTCTTTTCATTTTTTGAAGCATGATTTTCTTAATTGTCAATGATACTAAAAAAGAATATGAATTAATTCTGGTTCCCTTTTATTACATTTGTAACAAAACAATAAGATGTTCGCCTGAATTCAAGTTGAACCATAAATGTTTTCCAATCTTAGTTGCATGGTGATAATATGAATAACATGGATTGATAGTAATGTCACATATTTCATTTTCTTGGCTTCACCATTTGCATGTGCGTATTATATGGCTTTATCCTTTGGGAAACTGAATCCACTGGCAACTACATGCTCAACCAACAATCCTTTGAGATTGATGATAGAACAATATTAAAAGAATGCTCTCAAATAGATTTGTTTACTTGGTTTAATAGATAATATTGAATTTTGTTATCTTCGTCATGTAGAGTATCTAGAAGTGTGAAATCCTAAAGTGAGGTTCTAAGCCCTGGCAAGATGGGGGGCATTTCGCATGTCCCATCCTATTCCTGTGGGAAAATGGGACTAGGATGGGAGCAGAACTCTGAAACCCATTTGTGCAAGAAAAGAAGAAATAGAAAAGAAAAGAAGGAAAGAAAGGAAAAAAGAAAGAAAGGAGAAAAAAAAAAGAAAAAAAAAAGAAAAAGATAAGGAAAGAAAGAAAGGAAAAAAGAGGAGAGAGATGGGGGTATCTATTGGGACGCTTTACAAACATGGCCTTCAAGATAGGATGAGATGGGATCGTAAGGCATCCCATTCCATAGAGAAACCAGGACACCTCATCCCACAAGATTTAAAACCTTGCCTTGAAGACTTATCTTGACATTGCATGAGCTCAAATCACTGGTTCTCTTAGATTAGTTTTCCCTTCCAGTTAGCTAGTCTTCAGTATTCTTTGCAATCAGATGTTCTCCGATTAGGATATCAAACCAATTCATATGCCTCATGTCTAGAAAATTGTTAAATGTAATGGTTTCACTTTGTCAAGTCGCATGTTTTATAACAATTGCAGGTAGTAGGATTAAGAATTTTATTAAAACATAGATTTTCTGAATCTGAATGATATCTGAGGCTATTCATCCATGTTTATATTTTAATACAAAATTGTATAGAATCTAAAATCATGCATAAGTCTCTGGCAGATGTTGAACCTATTTTCATTGCCTGAGTTTTCATAGGTTCGTTGCATATCCATCATTGAAACTTTCTAATTGTTATATGGGAATTGTTGTCTGCATGGTCTAATTGATCTAATCAAATAATCGTCTAACATGTTCTAGATTCAGCTGGAAGACACAAATTGGTGCTTTCCTGTAGAAATTGTAAAAGAAGACACCATCATTATAGTATTAAAAAAGCATAATGGTGGTAGGAGGTTTTTAAGGGCTGAAGTTCGTGGTTATGAGGAGGGTTCACGTTTCTTAGTTGTATTCCGTCTGGCATCAACAGATGGTCCTATCAGGTAGGCATTTATTTCTACCTTAGCTTTCATTGCTGTTCGTAACATTATAGGGAATATTTGTTGGATTCAATTACCGGTTCTTATATTGGAAACATCCTGTTGTGCAGAATTGAGAACAGGACTCTCGGTAGGATAATCAATGTTCGCCAGTCTGGTTTAGATGAAGATGCATCAATACACCTGAAACCACTTTCAACAACAAAATTCTCTTGGGATGACCCATATGGTCAGAGACTTCTCGATATTGGTTTCCATAATGGAATTGGAACTTATTTTCAAAATGTCAACCTGGAAAAAACAGCAGATATTTGTGCATATTTGAGGGCACAGGGCATCCAGATTCATGTTATGGAACTTGGAGATGTCAAAATTGTGCGTTTCACTGATGACCGATCCTCACAGTTGGGATCACATGAGGAGCATGATCTTGCAGCTATTGATGACAACTGGGGCACTTTACATCCACAAACTAGTACACCTTTAGAGCTTATTATTGAACTGGGGGTTGTGGGGGTTTCATTGATAGATCATAGACCAAGAGAGCTCTTGTATCTGTACCTGGAGAAAGTCTTTGTTTCATATTCAACAGGGTATGATGCTGGAACAACAAGCAGGTAAGATGTTAGTGGTGACCATCTCCCAAGCTGTACAGTTGAGTTGATTCTATGATGCTCCATAAGATTCCAGTCTAAATATACTTACACATTGGAAGTGAATGTTGTGGCAAGCAATGTTATATAAACTGATAACTGTACTGTATTACACGGGTATTTTATGCCTGCACATTTAAGACTGGGATAGATATATACTGTTTTGCAATGTAAGTAGATATTTTAGTTCAGCATTATTACTGGAGTTGTTTTGGCTGACCACTTCATTGTGACTGTGCATGTGTTTAGCAATATAACCTGATATTTTAGTTCATCGTATTACTAGAGTTGTTTTGGCTGGCCATTCCATTGTGACCTTGTGAATAAGTATGTGCGTGCACATGCGTGTATGTATGCATGTATGAATGGCTAAAACAATGCTGAAAAGTATTGTAGTTCTCAGTATTCTTCCTTCATTCTCCCTTCAGTAACAATTACAATGGGATTCTGACGAATGCCTTGTGGGGAATAACATCTGTGGTATCCTCAAGTTTATACAATGTTACTGGCAGTATGAATATGATAACTAGTTAGAAGCTAGGCGCAGAGTTTGCTGCAATACTTGAGTTATTTTAATGTACATAATTGAGTTCAGCATTGTCATAAGCATCCTAAGTCAATCAACACTTTCTTTTAAATTTTTTATGCTTTTTGTTCACAGATATATCATATGTCAACATTATTACAAGGACATTTACAACATTGTCATTTGTAGCACCAGCACAGAAATGTTTATTTAATGCAACCTATGATCAGCAGTATAGAGTTTTCAGCAGCATCACTTCAGATTAAGTGCTTTTTGCAGTAATTCATACATTTAACAGTGTATAACTTTCATCTATTTTTCAACTATGACATAAAAAATATATGTGCATACATGAATTATTAATAATTGTCATTGTGGATCTGGCCGAGAGTTCTTGCACTAGCAAGTAGCATTACTTGACCTCTTCGCTTGGCCCTGTCTCTTCATAGACAAAGGGCATGTGGTGGTCTTTTACTTTTGTGATTCAATGATTCCATCATATGTCATGTATTTGCCTTTTGACACAATAGATGTGCAATGCTTTTTTTTTTGGTATGAATGGAGGAGATGATCTATGAAATAATATTAAATAAAAGTCATGTAACTGACTAGGAAGTTTTACTAGTTTCATGGAAGGTAGAAATGTCAAATATATATGTAGCACTGAGAAATTTGAGGTCATGGAGGTTATGAAAAGATACAAATAGGAAAAGCAATAGACCTAGTAGCATTTCTATTGAGGTTTGAAAGTGTTTAGGTGATATTGAGGTTTGAAAGTATTTAGGTGACATTGAGGTTTTAAAGTATTTAGGTGATATGAGAAAAATTAACTAATTTGTTTAATGAGACCTTAAAGACCAAGAAAATGTTGGGTGAATGGTGGAAGAGCACTACCATACCAATTTATAAGAACAAAGAGAATATTCAAAATTGTTCCAGTTATTATGGTATTAAGATTGAGATGTGACAAAAAAAATACTAGAGAATCAATTTGATTTTTTACTAGAAAGGTCGATTATGAAACCTATTTTTCTTCTTACGAGATTAATGAAGAAATATAGAGAGAAAGTATAAGATCTTTATATGATTTTTATTTATTTAGAGAAAGTATGAGATGGTCACTAAAAGAGTCATACGGTGGGTATTATAGATAATAAAGAAGTTTTTGTTGGATATATTAATATAATTAAGGAAATGTACAATAGAGAGTGAGTTTCCAATCACAATAGGTTTGTTGCGAGAGCTACTCTAAATCTTTATCTTGTTAGTTATCTTTCCCCAGTATAAATACACAAGTACTTATTACCTATACACACAAAACACAGAGACAAAAAAGAATCTAGAAAAATGCTAATGTAATGTGATTGAGATCGATGCCATGGTTGCTCTGAAGTAATTAATTTCCCAAAGCCTTTCATCAAGTTGCCTCCAAAAAGTTATTCTATTTATATGCAGTATTAGTTCCCATTGGGGTTTAAAGTTCTTATTTGTTATATATTTGTTGGGGTGAGCAATGACCATACATCTTACTGCCAATTAGAAATTACAAAGTAAACTAAGTATCCAGATTTATTTATCTGTAGAAGCTATTAGTTGTATAGATCATGCGTTCCCTTAATAATTTGAAATATCACCTTTGCTTTTTGCCAGGTTTAAGCTCATTATTGGTCAATTACAACTTGATAACCAGCTGCCATTAACATTAATGCCTGTTCTTTTGGCACCTGAGGGTATGCCTGATATGAACCATCCACTCTTCAAGGCGACTATCACAATGAACAATGAGAATGCTGATGGTATTCAGGTTTATCCATACATTTTTATCCGGGTATGTTTTTGGTTAAAGCATCAGGATCTGCCCAGAACAATGATTAATAAATGCAGCAGTCTTACATATTTACTTTCAGTAATCCCTCTTTGTATATACTAGGTAACTGACAGATGTTGGAGATTGAATATTCATGAGCCAATCATATGGGCGTTGGTGGATTTTTACAACAATCTTCGCATAGATAACATCCCTAGCAGCTCAAGTGTCACTCATGTTGATCCAGAGATACGAATAGAGTATGTGTTGATTTCTTGTTCATCATATCAAAATATGAATTGTGGATGCTCTATTCATTAAATCTCTGCGAACTCCTCCATGCCTATTTGGTCCATTGTCCGCAAAGTTAGTCCTGTTCCTGTTGTTATTCACTCAAGTACACTATAGGACGAATCACTCTTGTGCTAATCCAAACAGTGGCAACTTTTAATTAGTTATCCACTTATCCTCTTTGGATGTTCAAGATGCACGTGCAACTTAGCAATTTGTTGTTTTTTCTGGGCTCGTGTTTGCTCTTCAAGTTTTCTATGGAATCATGGAGACATCATTTTGATTGTAAATAATGGAAACTTTTGTTACTAGCTGTTGGGCCATTGTATTTGAGACTTGAAGAATGGGTTTTTGGCCGGATCCATATGGTGGCATAATTTGTGGCTGTCTAACTATTGGCCAGTCTGGTATTTTGGGTAGGGGTGCAAACAAGCCGAGCCCAAGAAGTTTGTTACTTGGCTCGGCTGGTCACTTAAACAAGCATCTTGAGCTCAGCTCAAACTCAAGCTGAGCTTCAGAGAACCTGCTCAAGCTTGGCTTGGCTAAGCTTTGAGTGAGCTTTAGTCAAGCCAGGCTGAGCTTTCCTGCTACTTTTGAACAGCCCTGGTGTTCAGACTTGGCTCATTTATGAGCCAAACTTCTAAATCTATCCAAGCACAGCTCATCTTTTGACCAAACTTTTAAATCTGTCCGAGCACAGCTCATCTTTTAAATCTGTCCATGCTGTTCATGAGCAGCTCAGATCATTCATAACAGCTGGGCCAATTATTTGGTTGTCCTGGTATTTGCTAGTATGAGAATGGACATACTTCCTGTTATCATTCCACTCTTAAAAAAAAAAAAAAGAGCTAGTTATTCATTCTTCTAATATGTGTTTTCCTTTAAGAGGCTGGTTTGTCAATAATTTTCTGTGGTGTGGTAAACACATAGGATTAATCTCTCTCTCACACAAGCACGGATATCATTAATTATGTCGCTTAAAGCAGTAACAATCAGAAATTGAACCATTTTATGTAGGAGCAAGTCTCCAAATTCTATGTGGAAGCAATTATTATAGCCATTCTTTCTCCTTCCCAAAATAACTTCTTTCCTCTTTTTTTATTAGCATTTATTTTGATTATTGTAAAATAAGATTTTTTTTTATTTTTTATTTTTTTGTGATATATTTCTCTCTGCATTTCTTCTGCCATATGACCTGTGACCTTAAAAGGCAAATATAAAACAACAAGAAGTAATTAGGAGGTGTATTAGACTGCAAGAAATAATTTTGTTGTAGAATGTACCACAGGTTTGATACAATTTTCTTCTGTACAGATTGATCGACATTTCAGAGATAAGGTTGAAGCTGTCATTGGAGACTGCACCAACCTTAAGACCACATGGTGTCCTTGGTATGTGGAGCCCTGTACTGTCTGCTGTTGGGAATGCTTTTAAGATTCAGGTAAGTGGAAAGTGATTTCCTTTGTGACATAATAAATTCATCATCTACAAGAATAACAGCCAAAAGGAAAACTCTTCAGTCAACTAGATTAAAAATTTGATATTTCTATGAAGCCTTATCTCTCAAGGTTTGAATTTTGATATTAATCCATGCTGAAATAGTTATATTAGCTTTTTTGTTGTTGTTTGTGCATAAATAATTATTATTCAGTAATGTGGATTGTATCAAATTAGCACATATCACATTAACATGCTTGACATATTAATATTTGTATCTAGACATGTTAGGCATTGTAGAAAGCTTAAATCTATAATGTCTTTTTGAAAACTCAGTGATGAAGGTAGTCTGATCAAGCTACCTTCTGAAACCTCAGAAATTCTTTTTAGTTGGAAGGCTTGGAATCTATACTTTTATTATACCATCTTGGCCTGATATTGTGTACCACATTGACCTGTATTGAACCATATCAGCGCAGGAGTATCTCCATTACAGGAAACCATAAGTAGATATAAGGGCCTTAATGCGTCTCACACCATGCAAAAACTTGAATGATATGGGGTCGATATGCGAGATTTCAAACTTTCTTTTAGCCTAAAGACTCATAGGTGATTTTATTAAAATTAAACAGATTAACTGAGGAAGAAAAATATCTCTAGACTAATAGTTAAGATAATTTCTTCAACTTACATCGACGTTAATGACGTTATAAATCACCCCATTGTGATTCTGTGAGTTTTTATTGATTTGCTGCAGGTGCATCTTAGGAAGGTGATGCACGGAAGTAGGTTCATGCGGAAAAGCTCCATAATTCCTGCTATTGTCAATCGCATTAAGAGAGATCTCATCCACAATCCTTTGCATCTAATATTCTCTGTTGATGTGTTTGGTATGACAAAATCTACTCTGGCATCACTTAGTAAAGGATTTGCAGAGCTTTCGACAGATGGACAGTTTCTCCAATTGCGCTCGAAGTAGGTAAAATATTGCTCTCGCTTCTTCCCTCCTTCCTCTGTCGCTCACTCTAAACCACAAGCTATTTCAGGTGTGGTCGAGGAAAATTACTGGTGTAGGTGATGGAATTCTTCAAGGGACAGAAGCTCTTGCACAAGGTGTAGCTTTTGGAGTTTCTGGTGTTCTGAGAAAGCCTGTTGAGAGTGCAAGACAGTACGGTTTCCTGGGGCTAGCTCATGGTCTTGGGCGTGCCTTTTTAGGGTTTGTTGTTCAGCCATTGAGTGGAGCACTGGATTTTGTCTCATTAACAGTAGATGGCATTGGTGCTAGCTGTGCCAGATGCTTGGAGATCTTAAATAACAGGTCAATAACTCAAAGAATTAGAAATCCCCGTGCTATTCTTGCAAATGGTGTTTTCAAAGAGTATAATGAAACAGCAGCAGTTGGGCAGGTACATTTGTCACTTACTGGTATTTTAATATTAGTGTAGCTTTTTGCTTTTGCCGGTAAAGAAGAAAAAGGAACTGATTGAACAACTGAATCTGTTTCCTTGCTTGAGCAATCTGTAGTGTTCAGATACCAAAGTTCTCCCTATTCTACCTATGATATATATATATATATATATATATTGTATTTGTAAATATTTGAGAATCGTAAAGGACTTTATTGAACCATGAAGTTTGTGTGGACACCAATTCAGTCTTGGATTTTATAGATCGTACGATTCCCAATTATTGAAGTTTTTAAAGATACCTCAACCAATCCACAGTTGATCTGTTAATGATCAACAGCAAATTTTATCAAGCGACTTACCAAAAAATGCAGTAAGCAAACATTGGTGTACTACTAAATTATGACAGACAATTAGCAAGAAATTTATAATGTAATGATGGGTTGGGGTCCGAGATAGCCTAGACGTCTCATCCTAGAGAGATTTCGGAACCGAGCTCAAATATCGTGTCCCATCATCCATCTCGGCCATAATACATTATTATGTTAATTTAAAATCGATTTGATTTATTATAAGGATATAACTTTTGAAGTTTAAAAATGTTTAAAAATTTAATAAAATACTAAAGCTTCACAAATAATTTTTTTTAAAAAAAAGTATCCTAAATAAGCATCAAAATGCTTGGCCGGATCAAGGATCAAGATGGGACTGAACGCTGTGCATTCCGTTCTATGAAAACACTAGGACACCTCAGTCCCATAAGATTTAAAATCTTGATTGACGGTATATAAATTCTTGAGATCCTTAATCATAAGCATTTAGCTGAATTGCTCTGTTATAAAATTATAATTCCTGTTTGTTTCCAGATGGTCCTCTACCTGGCAGAAGCAAGTGGACATCTGGGTTGTACTGATTTATTCAAAGAGCCTTCGAAGTTTGCATGGTCTGATTATTACGAAGACCATTTCATTGTGCCATATCAAAGTATTGTTTTGATAACAAACAAGCGTGTCATGCTGCTTCAGGTTGGGAGTTATAGATCCTGCTGCTTGTCTTTGTATCTTGTGTGTTTTATTGTCACTGGCATTTTTTTTCTTTGTTTTCCTTCCACTACAGTGCTTGGCTCCAGATAAAATGGACAAAAAACCAAGCAAGATATTATGGGATGTGCCCTGGGAAGAGCTTCTGGCGTTGGAGTTGGCTAAAGCAGGGTACCAAAAACCCTCTCATGTGATTATTCATCTCAAGAACTTTCGGAGGTCAGAAAACTTCATACGTCTCATTAAGTGCAATGTTGAAGAAGATGAAATGCAAGAACCCCAGGCTGTTGTAATATGTTCTTCCATACGAAAAATGTGGAAAGCACACCAAGCAGATACTAAGATATTGGTTTTAAAGGTTAGTACTTTGTGTGGTTTGCTGGATGGATGAATTGATAATATAGGCAATCTGCTCATGCAACTTCGGTGAATAGGTTCCTTCAAGCCAGCGGCATGTACAATTTGCATGGGATGAAACAGATGGGAGGGACTCTCATAGCCGGCTTAAACCTTTGATAAAACAAAGAGGAGATTCAATCTCTGATGAGAGGAGATTTGTAAGGCACAGTGTCAACTTTCAAAAGATATGGAGCAGTGAACAAGAATATAAAAGTCGATGCACTTTGTTCCCAAAGCAGGTGAAGTGTTAAAGAAGTTACCTTATTGATTTCCCCCTTCTCCTTGCTAGTATTTGCAGCTCACAACATGTGATTAATATGAATGAATAGGTTGCTGATGATGGTACAATATGCAGCATATGGAGGCCCCTTTGTCCTGATGGGTAATTTATCATTCTTGTTTGATCTCTAGAATTTTGTACTTTTTCAAAGCTTTCTTTACTTTGTGTTATTATATCAATATCAAATGATAACTTTCTTCAAATTATATAAAATAGTACCGACGGAATTGAAAATTTCAATTCCAAATATGCTTGACACTTGGCATTCATGATGCCACACAAATTTCTTCACTAATTATCAGTCTTCCATTGCTATTCAGCAATTCTGATTTTGAGTGTCAGCTCTGTTTTCAATATAACTTCTGTGGGGTATGCTATCTTTCTGAAGTGTTGAATTCTGGAGTTGGTCTAAATTAATAGATTACTACTTTGTTATCATGTGCTGGTCTACTTTATCTGTAAATACTTACATGCTATGTAGCACCAAAGCCACTCCAACCAGTGAATTAGATTTAGGTAATCCTCTTAATGCTGAAGAGATAAAAGAAAAGCTATGTAATTAGAGACATCTGTATATATAGTGGGCAAGCCTTGGGTCCATCACCAGGTGGAACTTGAAGCTTCTGTGCAGGATTTATTTTTAATTATCCAGTGTCTCTTTTGGTGTGATAAGCCTTTTATGCTTATCTTATGCTGCTTCCTCTCAGTGCTCTCGTCTTGAACAAAGCATGCATGCTGCATGTGCTGAAACCTAGTCATGTTCTAATTACTTATGCTCAATGTGGATTTTTTTTTCCCCTTTCAGGTATATTTCTGTAGGGGACATCGCCCATGTGGGCACCCATCCACCACATGTGGCAGCCATCTACCAAGATTCCGACCAAAACTTTGCACTTCCTGTGGGTTATGACCTGGTGAGTTCTAAATTACTAAAATGTGGTTTTGATTATTCTTTGTGAAAGTGGTCTTCTCTTAATGCACAATTCTAGCATACTGTTATTGTATAGCAGACAATGGTGAGATAAATATTCAAACTATGGATCACTTCTGAGTGAAAGATATTGCTGTTAGAAAATTAACTGGGTGATCACCTTATCAGATCACATCCATAGCATAAAATGGTAAATTGAGGTCTACCCCCTAAAGTGACTGCCATTTTATGTTTAAATCCTGTTGAAAACTTTTATTCCTGCCCCTTGACTTTAATGGCTGTTCTATATATAATCCTTTGCCCGTTCTTAAAAGTGTTCAAAGCAGGCCTAACTATGTACAGAAATAGGCATAAGCGTGTTGAGGGACTAAATGCATAATGTCAACTCTATCAGCTTTGCATGTAATGTGGCAGTCCAACAAAGGGCTAGTGAATCAGTAGCTAAGGCTCCGTTTGGTTTTGAGGAATATTTTTTGTTTTTATTTTCTATTTTCTGATCCCTAGAAAATATGTTTGGTTAGCAAAAATAAAAATTATTTTTTATTTTATATTTTCATTATGATTAATATCTTTTAAAGGAGCAAATAAAAAATTAAAGAGAATGCCATCAACTTCTATGATACAATAATATAATGCAATATAATAATATATTATCTAATAATATATATTTTACTATAATTTATTATAATATATTATAATATCTTATATGTAAATTATGTATAATATATGATTAATAATATTATAAATATACATGTTATATTTATACTTTATATTGTATATATATATATATATATTTATACATCATAATACTATAGTATAATAACAATTAATTATAACATATGGTATTTCATATATTACTATAATATTATTATATGATATATATATATATAATATAATATAAGGAAAATATATATTTTCTTATAATGTAACATTATATATAATTTATTAGTAATTATAATTAATAATAATATAATATGTACAAAATAATATTAGTAAAATATTATTAATAATTGTTGCATATTATAATATATTAATTTTGTTTTATTATATATATAATATATATTGTTTATAAAAAGTTATCTTAGGCATAAGAAAAGTTGCTTTTTTAAAAAAGTAAAAATAATATAACCAAATATATCTTTTTACAATGGATTTTGTATTTCTATTTTAAAAATAAAAAATAGAAATAAATATGATAGCAAACAAGTCCTTCATTTTTTTTACTTTCAATGGAAAAGAGTAAAACATCTTTATATTGTTTTTATCTTTTTGTCATGATTTCAAGTGTTTTCCATTTTTTATGAAAATAAAAATTGAAAATAGGATTGTACTCAAAAACCAAACATATGATAAATTCCCCTTAGCAAGACAAAGCCAGTGAATCAGCAGCTATTTAGTTGGCCATGGCTACACGTTTTCATTAGGCATCCTAATACAATAGCTCAGTCTCTATTTTGAACAAAAAGAGAGACAAAGATAATGATATCATACTAGAAAAAGAAAGAAGTATTAAAGATATTAAAGTAGAAAATAGATACCAATCTAAGAAAAATGACAGAAAACACCCCTAAACAAAGAGAAAGCAAATAAAAAACATAGATTAAAGATATATTGAAGTCAAATATGACGAGTAGTGGGGTCCTGAGCTAAGCCGAGGCTAAACTTCCAAGGTTCAAAGCATGCACCTGTGATAAGTTGGAGGAAGTTGGAGGCTGAGATACTAGGAGATAAGAGTCAACTTTATGTATAGTAATTGTATCATGGTAGTTATAATGAGTAACATTCGTTTTGTGTTATCTATGCAAAAGGTTTGGAGAAACTGTGCTGAGGACTATTCAGCTCCGCTGTCGATATGGCTTCCAAGACCACCGGATGGATATGTTGCCGTTGGATGTGTGGCATTGGCTGCTTATGAAGAGCCTGCGCTTGATTCTGCATACTGCGTGTATGAAGGAATTGCAGAGGATGCACTCTTTGAAGAGCAAATGGTGTGGTCTGCACCTGATTCTTATCCTTGGTCATGTTACGTATATCAAGTCCAAAGTGAGGCTCTTCAGTTTATTTCATTGCGGCAGCGGAAAGAAGAGTCTGAGTGGAGACCTATGAGAGTTTCTGACCGTCAACCTCTGCAAACTTCAGAAGCTCAGTCAGGTGAAAGATGATAATAATGTATGTTGAAAAAGCGTACAGAAATAGGTTGTATAAATGTAGAAGATCTTCTATCATCCAAGCTACCTGAACAGCAGGGAGGTGCACGAGGAAAAGGGATTTCAAAAGAAACTCAGCTAGAGACGTCTCTGTTATTAGATGATTGGGGAGATGCTGTAGGCTACCTGCTTTTGGTGAAAATCGAGTCTTCCTATGATTTCATGCGTGCTTCTCTTCCTCTCTCTTTATTTTCTTGTTCGAGGTTCTCTGTGTACATATACAGTATATATAGCTAAACACGAGGGGTAGGGATGAAAATGAGATAATCTGGTTGTCATATTCTTTGCTCCATGAATTTGAACAGTGTCTCACAAATTAATGGAAAGATTTCAAAAGTCCAGGAGAGTCCTTGGTTGGAAACAAGTCGGATCGGGCTGGTTTAAGAGTATGCATTGACATTTACAAATAAGGGAATGTTATTGTTTCAAAATAATGTCCCCCTGTCCTGCACAATAAAAAAAAGACATTAAATGTTTGTTACAGATTTTTGCCAAGCTCAGATTCGTTAGCTGCCTCTGCTATTAGATCTAAATGGATTTTAAGGCTAGAAGTCATTTGTTAGCCATTGTTGTTTAAAAAATAATATCAATAAAATAAAGAGAAATAAATAAAAAGTAAATATAATTATGGTGGAAGTAGGTACTAAAAGGGATGACAATAAATACTTATCATGAAAGAGTAAACATTAACATTTATAAAATAAATAGTCTAAATCAATAAACATTTAGTCTGCAATATAAATAAATAAAATGAATAAAAATTATTGAACATGTGGCGTGCTCTAAAGAACAAGGTGTATTTATGGAGATGTAGTAGGTGGAATGAACAACTCATGACTTGGCATTATGTGTTCAACCTTCAAATGCCTCATTCATTAAGGCATATAGCATGTCATATTTCTAGTCCAATAATTTTCTATTATTCCTATAGTATTTTTTATTTACTAGCAGAGGCTATATAATTATCAGTTCAGACTACTTGTTTGTTCGAAATAAACTGGTGTTCACTTTGTGGGATAAGTATTTACTAATTTTTCTTCGAAAGAGTTAGTATTTACTTTCATCATTTTTACGTTTATTTTTACCTAATTTTATTTATTACATCATTTTTTAAATTAACTAATGATAGCTATAAGCAGCCTTCTTAGCTTTGGGAGTCGTGCAAATCTAATGTTATATATAGAAACAGACAGCTCAAATAGATCTACACCAAAAATCATGCAACTTTGAAACTTTTGATTTATGTTTTAGGCATCATAACATAAGAGTTATAGTTGATATAACTTTAATTTGACTTGAATTTGGCTCTATACATACAAATACGCTTAACTGTCATATATATATATATATATAAAAGAGGGGGGGGAGTATGTGCGTTTGTGCATGTGTGAATAGTTTTTGCTATTAAATATGACATATTATCTCTCTAAACTACTAATATGACATATTATCTCTCTAAACAACTAATATATAAAAAATTAAGATTTAAAGATTCTTATCCCATATATCAAGGTGATAATAAAGATGTACTGTAGATATAGTAAATATGTACTATAGATATAGATAGCTATCCAATAAATAACTATATTCCAAGGGTGCATGCATATATATATATATATATATATATATATATATATATATATATATAGGATACGTGAGTTTGTGTGTGTGAACAGATTTTCACCCAAATATTTGATTAGATAACAATATGCAAAGATCAATGATTGCGCAATTAAATATCAGCTATTATCACTAAATTACTAATATATAAAAAAAATTAAGTTTTAAAAATTCTTATCCTATATATCAAGATGGTAGTAAGATGTACTATATAGATACATATAGCTATTCAATAAATAGAAATATTTTCAAGGGTGATCAACAAATTTAACAATATTCATATTAAATATCAGCTATTATCACTAAATTACTAATATATAAAAAATTAAGATCTAAAGATTCTTATCCTATATATCAAGATGGTAGTAAAGATGTACTATATAGATACGTATAACTATTCAATAAATAGCAATATTTCCAAGGATGATCAACTAATTTAACAATAATAATATTAAATATCAGCTGTTATCACTAAATTACTACTGTCTAAAAATAATTAAGTGTTAATGATTCTTAGTATAGCTATTCAACAAATAGCAATATTTTCAAGGATGATCAACTAATTTAACAATAATCAAATTAAATATCAGCTATTATTACTAAATTACTAATATGTAAAAAAAATTAAGTTTTAAAGATTCATATCCAATATATCAACATGGTAATAAAGACGTACTATATAGATATGTACAGCTATTCCATAAATAGCAATATTTTCAAGGATGATCAACAAATTTAACAATAATTATATTAAATATCAACTATTATCACTAAATTACTAATATATAAAAAAAATTATGTTTTAAAAATTCTTATCCTATATATCAAGATGGTAGAAAAGATGTACTATATAGATGCGTATAGATATTCAATAAAAACAATATTTCCAAGGATGATCAACTAATTTAACAATAATCATATTAATATGAGCTATTAACATTAAATTTACAATATATAAAAAATTAAGTTTTAAAGATTCTTATCGTATATATCAAGATGGTAGTAAAGACGTACTATATAGATACGTATAGCTATTCAATAAATAGCAATATTTCCAAGGATGATCAACTAATTTAACAATAATAAAATTAAATATCAGCTACTATCACTAAATTACTAATATATAAAAAATAAGTTTCAAAGATTCTTATCCTATAAATCAAGATGGTAGTAAAGATGTACTATATAGATAGTATAGCTATTAAATAAATAGCAATATTTTCAAGGGTGATCAACTAATTTAACAATAATCTTATTAAATATCAGCTATTATCACTAAATTACTAATATGTAAAAAAATTAAGTTTTAAAGATTCTTATCTTGTATATCAAGACGGTAGTAAAGATGTACTACATAGATACGTATAGGTATTGAATAAATAGCAATATTTTCAATAGAAATCAACTAATTTAACAATAATCATATTAAATATTAGCTATTATCACTAAATTACTAATATATAAAAAAAATAAAGTTTTAAAGATTCTTATCCTATATATCAAGAAGATAGTAAAGTGTACTATATAGATACGTATAGCTATTCAATAAATAGCAATATTTTCAATGGTGTTCAACTAATTTAACAATAATCATATTAAATATCAGCTATTATCACTAAATTACTTATATATAAAAAAATTAAGTTTTAAAGATTCTTATCCTATATATCAAGATGGTAGTAAAGCTGTACTATATAGATACGTATTCAATAAATAGCAATATTTTCAAGGGTTATTAACTATTTTAACAATAATCATATTAAATATCAGCTATTATCACTAAATTACTAATATATAAAAAAATTAAGTTTTAAAGATTCTTATCCTATATATATCAAGATTGTAGTAAAGATGTACTATATAGATACGTATAGGTATTCAATAAATAGCAATATTTTCAATGATAATCAACTAATTTAAAAAATAATTATATTAAATATCAGCTATTATCACTAAATTACTAATATATAAAAAAATAAAGTTTTAAAGATTCTTATCCTATATATCAGGATGATAGTAAATATGTACTATATAGATACGTATAGCTATTCAATAAATTGCAATATTTTCAATGATGATCAACTTATTTAATAATAATCATATTAAAAATCAACTATTATCATTAAAATACAAATATATAAAAAAATAAGTTTTAAAGATTCGTATCCTATATATCAAGATGGTAGTAAAGTTTACTATATAGATATGTATAGCTATTCAATAAATTGCAATATTTTTAAGAATGATTAACTAATTTAACAATAATCATATTAAATATTAGCTATTATCACTAAATTTCTAACATATAAAAAAATAAAGTTTTAAAGATTCTTTTCATATATCAAGATGGTAGTAAAGATGTACTATATAGATACGTATTGGTATTCAATAAATAGCAATATTTGCAACGGTAATAAACTAATTTAACAATAATCATATTAAATATCAGCTATTATCACTAAATTACTAATATATAAAAAAAATAAAGTTTTAAGGATTCTTATCCTATGTATCAAGATGATAGTAAAGATATACGTATAGCTATTCAATAAATAGCAATATTTTCAATGGTGATAAACTAATTTAATAATAATCATATTAAATATCAGCTATTATCACTAAATTACTAATATATATAAAAAATTATATTTTAAAGATTCTTATCCTATATATCAAGATGGTAGTAAAGATGCACTATATAGATACATATAGATCTGCACTATTAAATATCAGCTATTATCACTAAATTACTAATATATAAAAAAATTAAGTTTTAATGATTCTTATCCTATATATCAAGATGGAAGTAATGATGTACTATATAGATACGTATAGCTATTCAATAAATAGTAACATTTCAAGGGTGATCAACTAATTTAACAATAATCGCATTAAATATCAGCTATTATCACTAAATTACTTATATAAAAAAATTTAAGTTTTAAAGATTATTATCCTATATATCAAGATGGTAGTAAAGATGTACTATATAGATTCGTATTCAATAAATAGCAATATTTTCAAGTGTGATTAACTAATTTAACAATAATCATATTAAATATCAGCTATTATCACTATATTACTAATATATAAAAAAATTAAGTTTTAAAGATTCTTATCCTATATATCAAGATGGTAGTAAAGATGTACTATATAGATACGTATTCTATAAATAGCAATATTTTTCAAGGGTGATTAACAAATTTAACAATAATCATATTTAATAGCAGCTATTATCACTAAATTACTAATATATAACAAAATTAAGCTTTAAAGATTTTTATCATATATCAAGATGGTAGTAAAGATGTACTCTATAGATACGTATAGCTATTCAATAAATAGAAATATTTCAAGGATGATCAACTAATTTAACAATAATCATATTAAATATGAGCTATTAACATTAAATTTCTAATATATAAAAAATTAAGTTTTAAAGATTCTTATCGTATATATCAAGATGGTAGTAAAGATGTACTATATAGATACGTATAGCTATTCAATAAATAGCAATATTTCCAAGGATGATCAACTAATTTAACAATAATCAAATTAAATATCAGCTATTATCACTAATTACTAATATATAAAAAATAAGTTTCAAAGATTCTTATCCTATAAATCAAGATGGTAGTAAAGATGTACTATATAGATACGTATAGCTATTAAATAAATAGCAATATTTTCAAGGGTGATCAACTAATTTAACAATAATCTTATTAAATATCAGCTATTATCACCAAATTACTAATTTGTAAAAAAATTAAGTTTTAAAGATTCTTATCTTATATATCAAGATGGTAGTAAAGATGTACTACATAGATACGTATAGGTATTGAATAAATAGTAATATTTTCAACAGAAATCAACTAATTTAACAATAATCATATTAAATATCATCTATTATCACTAAATTATTAATATATAAAAAATAAAGTTTTAAAGATTCCTATCCTATATATCAAGATGATAGTAAATATGTACTATATAGATACGTATAGCTATTCAATAAATAGCAATATTTTCAATGGTGTTCAACTAATTTGATAATAATCATATTAAATATCAGCTATTATCACTAAATTACTTATATATAAAAAAATTAAGTTTTAAAGATTCTTATCCTATATATCAACATGATAGTAAAGCTGTACTATATATATACGTATTCAATAAATAGCAATATTTTCAAGGGTTATTAACTATTTTAACAATAATCATGTTAAATATCAGCTATTATTACTAAATTACTAATATATAAAAAAATTAAGTTTTAAAGATTCTTATCCTATATATCAAGATTGTAGTAAATATGTACTATATAGATACGTATAGGTATTCAATAAATAGCAATATTTTCAACGATAATCAACTAATTTAAAAAATAATTATATTAAATATCAGCTATTATCACTAAATTACTATATATAAAAAATAAAGTTTTAAAGATTCTTATCCTATATATTAGGATGATAGTAAAGATGTACTATATAGATACGTATAGCTATTCAATAAATTGCAATATTTTCAATGATGATCAACTATTTAATAATAATCATATTAAAAATCAACTATTATCATTAAATACAAATAAAAAAAAAAAGTTTTAAAGATTCGTATCCTATATATCAAGATGGTAGTAAAGTTGTACTATATAGATACGTATAGCTATTCAATAAATTGCAATATTTTTAAGAGTGATTAACTAATTTAACAATAATCATACTAAATATTAGCTATTATCACTAAATTTCTAACATATAAAAAGATAAAGTTTTAAAGATTCTTTTCATATATCAAGATGATAGTAAAGATGTACTATATAGATACGTATATTCAATAAATAGCAATATTTGCAATGGTAATCAACTAATTTAACAATAATCACCACCACTCAAACTCCACAGACAGACTTTATCAAAGCCAGCTGACAGACTTTATCAAAACAAGCCAACCAGCTGTCTCCAAGGACAGAATAATTGAAGACCAGCCAGATCACCTTTCGGATTTCAAATGAAGTCCGCACCAACTACTCCGGACTCCAACCAGCCTGAAGTCCGTCCAGACCAATCTATAAAATGGATAGCCCTCAACCTGTGAGAGGCATCCGCACCCATCCGCATTCATCCACAATCATTACCCATCATCCATGTTCATGACCTCCATCATCCATGTTCATGACCCTTAAACCTCCACCATAATTATCTAACCTTCATTCATGATCACTAAGAGCCTACTTAAGCTCCACTAAGCCACCACCAAGACTCCACTCACCTCCACTCAAACTCCACTCACCCCCACTCAAGTTCCACTTAACCTCCACCAAGACTCCACTCACCTCCACTCAACTCCACTCACCTCTCCACTAAGGCCTCCACCATGACCTCTTCCAAACTACCTATAAAACCTCCACCCATCCTCATACCTTCTCATCTCCATCCTCCCTTGATCCTTCCATTCTCCCAAGAACTCCTTAGCCTCCATCCATGAAAATCCCTAAGCCTCCACCCATAGCTATCAAACCTCTCTAAGCCTCCACCCATGGCTACCAAATCTCACCATTCATAGCCTTAAACCACCTCTATCATCTACCTCTATCATCCCTAAACCCTTTCATCAAACCAGACAAACCAGACTTT